>JAQIWH010001604.1:0-30349 GCA_034695005.1 Cryptops parisi
CTGATCACACAGCAACTGAAACGTGTGAGAGGTACGCTCGTCAACCATTGGCTGATTCATTTAGCTTCCTCATAACTTTTTTGAGCCAACTCGTCTTCGGCAGTCTTGACGCGCTCAGCTCATCAAGACGAGGTGGAAAAAGCTTTCTTACAAGGCTCTGCTTGCATTAACAAATGTTTTCAATACAGACAGGGGTGCCACGGCACTTTTCATAGGGTAAGGCTTATATTATAGACTAAAAGTAGGCTTATAGTTAACCATAAAGATTAGTCATTAGTTCCACCTACTTTATCATTAATATCATAATTATTTTATTTCGCTATTTAATTTCACTTTAGCCATTCAGTTCGTTAGTAATTTCATTCGTACAAATAAAAAAAATTTAAAAATCATTAGATGAAATATTATTAGTAGTAAACTAGGGATACTTTGACTGCTTTTGAAAAACTTTTACTCGTAATGGTTACATGAATAAATGTATATTCTCAAAATAATTACGTGTACAAAAGCCTCTCCCGCAAAGTTTTTTTTCAATACATGCATAATGATGAGAAGTTATTGAATACTGGTACCAAATATTTTTTAATTTTGGTCAAAGTTACACCCACCACCGGTCAAACTATATCTAGTTTACGAGTAATTAATTATTAATTTTATCACATTTTACTTTAAAATTCCATACCCTAAGGTGCAAGTTGGAAAAAATGAAGAAATGGTCCCATCATCATTCCTTAAATTTAAACCCTTTTAAAACTAATAAACTGAGGTTCTTTAATCTATCCGAAAAATCAAAACAAGCCGTTTAACATTCTAGACGTCTGGTTTCATATAAAACCTCTCTTTTGCGTTGCTCAAAAGAAAGGCTCAAAAATGTATCTAACAAGGAAAAGATTATGTTTCATTAAGTCCAACCTATCATTCAGTATGCTTGCATCCTATGGGGAGATTCTACGAAATTCAGCATAAGATGTTTGCAGATGACTCTTGACCATTGATTGACACTTAATTTTCTTAAAACTAATAGGCTTACACTTACTAATCCATATCCCACAGAATCAACTCCAATTAAGATTTTAGGAATTTGGCTTAACTATAACCTAAATTTTTCTTATCACATTGAAAAATTGACAAATAAAATTTCTCGCAACATCTACATCTGTAAACGTTTAAAAAATCTTCTTAACTTTACACAAAAAATCTTACCTTAAAACAAAAATAAACACAATTATTATATATGGGATTTGTCTCTGGGCTGATGCACTAAACTTCAGAATAAAACGCCTTAAAACATCCTACAATAGAATTATCAGAACGTTATTCGGCCTGACTCCTTACCATTCAATTTCTCAGTTCCTACGTACACGTAAACTGCTCAATATTCAGCAACTTATAAAGTCCATCGGTTACTGGAAATCGCAAAAGGTTTTCGTAATTTAAAACATCCATATCACTACTTACATCAATATTTAGTAAACAATAATACTCACCGCTCACAATACAACTATACCATTAAATGTCCAGCTTTCTCCTCAATCCACTCACAAAATCGTTTTCCGCTAAACTATATTAATACATGGAATAATATACCACAAAAAATACTTAGGATTAATTTTAGATGCCAAAATTCTAACTGTTTTAAAAAAGAATTCCACCATTTAAAAAAAAAATTGAGACAATATATTATTAACGAATAATTCAATTTATTGTGTTTTTTTTTGTTGTTTTTGTTTTGTTTTTGTTTTTTATTGGGTTGTCTCCTTCATTGTTTTAATATGTTTTAAAACCATTTTTTTTATCATATTTTAGTCATTATGTAAATCTTGCATGTCTTTAATTTGTTTTAATGTCCATGTATTTTTTGGAATCTTTGTAAATGTTGTTTTCTTTTGACCCCATGGGTTGTTATATGTGTTAAATAAATAAATAAATAAATAAACATCACATCACTAAAGAAGACAGGTAAAACATGTTCGATAATTTTTGAAAAATAAAAAATAAAAATAGAATTACAGTACCAAAACTGGATTTCAGTAATTTTCAATCCACCCTCGCATTGCTTTTTAAGCATACCGTACAATACAAGTCCTGGCTACCAGTTCACCAGAAAACACTCTTTTTTTCACATAGTTATAAAACCTATTTTGAAGTCAAAATCATTTTCCGATGTTGGCTAAAATTAATTAGAAATCACTAGCTGAAAATTCTAATCTATAATAGTTTGAATTAAATTTACCATCTTGGCTATTTCAGAAATATGGCAAACTAGCGCAAAATTATCTGCATGAATAGTACTAAAGCACTATTGCAAGAAAACGTTTTTGTTCCATGGTAAATTGAAGGCTTGCCCGGAATAACGTTGCATGTAACAATTTATAGTTTTGAATAAATGACAAAAGAAGTTACACATTGATTATCACCTATTACGTGACCAACTTCCAAGTGCTATATGTATGTTTTAGGTAGGTACGAGTTTGTCTATTGACAACACTAGCTAGGTCCATATATAAGGCAAAGTTTTCCATAAAAATCTTAATATTGAATTTTTGTAACATTCAACGTTATTCCGAGCAAGCCTTCAATTGAAAAGTCTGGTGTAAAAGAGTGCCAAGTAACATTTTTATCAAAAGCAACCAAGAAGTATTTTCAAATTTATTAGGTATAACTGTACCTCAGTGACGCATAATTTTGTGCAATACAACAATGCAAAGATAGCAATGTAAAAAGTGTGAAGTAGCCCATAGAGTTAGAGAACAATACAAGTTCAGATTTTTAAACGCGTTTTCCGAAATTGCAAAAACAATAGCTACTTAACACCGTTTTACACCAGATCCTTCAATTATTTACACTGTAATCCTGTTTGTCACCGTTTGATTCATAATAAATTAAATTTGATGCTGGTTTAGAATAACATAAAAATTATGGAGACCAGTTTTTTATCTCCCTTCGAGGAAACGCAATTACATGACCAAGGCACAAATTGAAAACAAACACTAGTCGAGTCCGTGTTCCTGCAACGTATCCGACATGTTGTATCCGGGTTACATCAAAGTCTTTCTGCTAGTGTTAATTATTGGCTGCTTTTTAACAGGTTTGTTATGTTTAATGAAAAAGAAGAATGTGACAAAGACAAACCTTTTTATATTGTTATTCCATATAAAAAATTACGATTTAAACCAGCTTTAGATTCAAAGAGATCCAGGCACTACCGCTGTCCGAGACCTTGCAGAAAAATTCGAAAATCATGTTACTGTCCATTTAAACGCTTTCCCAATTATCGGCCTTCGTTTAATTATTTGGCCAATAGATTTAAACCAAACTTGGATTACGGTAACAACGATCTCGATTTCGACGATGATGACAGTAGAAAACAATGTGTAGGTCGATGTTCTCGAATGAAAAATGGGCTGTGCTGGTGTCCAGGAGATCCTTGGCTACCAGATATGGGTAATAACACGAAGAATTCTCTTAAAAGTTATTTTTTCATAGTTTTTTTTTTAGGTACTGTACTAATATTTATATTTTATTTACTGGCTTAGACACATCTGGGATGTTTTACATAGGTAAGTGATAAACTACTGTTCAAAGAAAATTTAACACCCAAATAGACTCAAATAAATCGATGAAATTTATACGGTAAGTGGCTGATGATAGAGGCATGAATGATCAAAGTTACAGTTCTGTAAGTAAAGAGGGCAAACGTATACCTTAGGTTCTCAACTTTTTTCGAGTTTAAAAAATTTGCGTAAAAGTCCATTTTAATAGGGTGTAGAAATCATTAAAATGGATATTTCAGAATATAATTGAAAAACCTGGTGTAAAAAGTTGTCAAGTTCAGATCTTTAAACGAGTAGTCCTCAAAAATTGTAAAAATTTTTACTTAACATTCTTAGACACCAGACCCTCCAATTATAAGTTAACTAACAAAGACAGCTGCCACCCACCAAAAAAATTCTCATGGAGAGGAGAGCACCCACAGTATAAACGAAAATATCGATATAAAAAATAATACCTACTTCTCGATAAATAAAAATATGTATTGTATCATGTATAAAACAGGATGGCCTAAAAAACAGTACCCAATAAACTCTCACGATGCAAAAGAAAAATGGTGACACCCTTCTATTCCGTTAATTAGTAATTCATTCTCAAAACTGTTTGTGCTAACAATTCACAAATGCGAATCGCCACCATGTTGCAGCTAAAATACTAGAATACTTGTTAAAACGCGACTATAAAATCGTGCACGTTCTTCATAGAATTATAAGTCTAATATAACGAATCGAATTTTGCAGCATAGAATTTCAACTTTGTAGGTACATGTACTCGTACTTTTTTATTTTAAAATATTTATTTTTGTGTAAAAAAATAATGATTACAGCAAAAAAAATTGTAAATGCTAGACAAAAGATTCGTGAAATAAGAAGAAAGTGTTGAATTTACACAGAAAAAGGCGACCAAACGGTAGATCTCTTATATGGCCGCCAAAACTGTCAATTAAAAACATTTTCTACAAATAACAAAAAAATTACATTCAGAATAATTTTGAAAACAGATTATTATAACAATAAGAAAATTATGATTGATACAACTTGATACAACTGTTATAAGCTGTTATGTTTCAATTTTAACAATATAACATTAGCAGTATATTATTTGTCAAACTATCAACAAAGTGATATGATAGCATCGTATTTTGTTGTAACATAGATCCACCAGGAGGAAGACCAGTGAAGCCACAACCACCAAGTATGTAACAATAATTGTATGACAAATGCATTTGAAATTTTAATTTTAGTTTCTTCATGACCACTTGTTTAATTCAGCCGGACCATCGAATGGATAATGGGACGGTAGAGGAGGATCGAGTAATGAAGGAAGGCCGGGTGAAGGAGGGAGGGAGGACAAGGAAAACTAGCAAATGGAGTGAAACCATTAGGTGACATGGATTAGATTCACTAGCAAATAAAACAAGGGTAACAAGATTTTTTGAGCCCGGATCAGCTTTGCCATCAATAATGTAATGTCAACTGTCTCATCCATAACAGCTTTATCAACAATATTGTGAAACGTTATAGGATGAATAAATAAATTGTATTTACAAAACACTTACGGTACTGTCGTTTTTTAAATCAACTAATTAATTAAGTCCAAATTAGTTTGGATTGTTATCAACAAAAGTAAATCAGGTTTTTTTTAACTGTGCAAATCATTCATAATATGGGAAATCGCTAAATTGAGAACATTGCACAAGATACCATTGCACAAGTCTGATGTCATAATAGTATTGCCTTCTTTTTCTAAGAGATTTTCTTTTGCCGGGTTTTTGACCACTATTACCTAACCAGTTGCGGGTGAAGACTGACGCATGCGTGCCTTCTCTGTGATGACGTGTTTCCGTTTGCATTTTTGTGACATTTGCTTTTCTACTCCAGCCCATTCTGCAATTATAGGGGACTAAGCGAAAAAAATGTTTTCAACTTTAAAAATTGACAGGTTGATCAAGTCGTATCAAATTGTTTGGTTGAGTAATTTATCCAATACTATCAAAAAACAGCGAGTTTTTAAACTGATTGACTGCTGCTTATTCAGGCCGTTAGCTTTCTAAATAATTTATAATATTCACCCATTCCAAAAATAAGCAATATTCATCAATCATCGTGTAGTGGGTTCTAAGCAAGTATCACGTGTGTGTGGCGCAGTAAAGCCTAGTTTTTTCCCACCTGGTGATGAACATGGTCTTTCTTGGATTGTCTCGAAAACGCAACCATCATTACAACAATCAACGTCAACCTTATTCAAATCAGATTCGCACCACCAGGTTAGTGTTAATAAAACAATAAGCATACCAAGTTCACAATGGTTACAATATTCAATATCCAGTATACGTATAGTGATTGCTTCAGATGCAACCAAGATTAATCTACATAAATAGCAGATAATATAACCAATTATTAAACCAGTATCCTTAAACAATAACAAATTTAAACACCTGTTTGAGAAATTTATTTACCTAAAAAAAACAAGAATTTTATATACAGAAATGCTTGAAAAACAGTTTTATAACCAGTAAAGCAATGAGTATAACTTATACTGTAAAGTAATTTTTAATCCCATTTGTGCCGTTTCGAGCAAAAAATTGTTTATTCCGTTTTGTAACAGTGATATTAAAATCAAAAACAGTTATATTGAAAACAATCATGTAACGTTGATTCATTATACACCGTACACCGCTCTCCACCCCAGGAGATAATGGGGGAAGGGGGGGGGGGTAACCGCGTTATATAAGAACGACATTATTACCAAAGTAATAGACTGTCTTCACTGCCTGCTGACCGACGCAGTGTCAGCAAGCAGTGAAACCCATAGAAGATCCAAATACACGGAATAAACAATGGAGTTATATCCAGAGAGCAATGTACTGTATCTAAAGCTATATGATTTTCAATGTACTGTATGTATGTGTTTAAGTGTGTTGTTAAGTGTGTTGTGTGCTGTCATGTCCTATTTTAAATCCAATCAGTTATTAATAATAACGTGATTCCGTAAACAACCATATTCACGGGATAACATAGAATACTAACAATGACACGCTGCGCTAGAATAAAAATAATAGGTCTCTATTAGTAACTAACTTAAAATAAAATGATCAAAAACAAAGGATTCCATACATTCATATACACAGTGTAATTACCCAACATTGTTTCTGAAACCGATCTTTGGTATCGTCAAAACCTCGAATTTTAAGAGGGTCAAAACTCAGAAAGTATGTCCGAAATTTGACGATATGTTTGGAATTTTATTTTATAAAGCTTCCGAAACAGAACTAAAGAAAAATCGGTATTTTGCAGCGTTAAATACACGAGCTTTGAATTCAGAATCTATTTGACATTTTCGTGTAAGTGGTATTTTGAGGTTCGACTAAAAGATATGTTCGTCTTTGACATTTATTTTAGAATTTTGGTCGGTTCGATTTTAACGAAAAAGAAGTTAATACCACAGTTTCTGCCACAGAGCTCGAGCAAAAATTAATCTTCCAAGTTGTCGATATTACAAAATTTCACAAACGTCAAAACTCCACAAACTATTTTACCTATCCGTGTTATTAAGATGTCATGTTCCACTACAGAATATGTCTGACATTGGACAACAATTTTAGAATTTTAAGTCATATAGTTTCCGAAACAGAGCTGAAGCGAAACTGGTCTTTCAAATAGTAAAAAACGAGTTTGTCAAACGTCAAAACAATAGGTTTTGACGTTATTTATTTCAATTCCCACCGTCCATCAGGAAAAGTTTGGTTACTCCAGTGCCGATCGACTACTGACGCCTAGCTCTTTGTTTCTCCCGCAATGCAATGCGCGACCATTGGGAGGCGCATGCGCAGTGCAAATGCGCCTCAGGCTCATGCAACGCAAACTGGGTCGTCGCAAATCTTTCTGAGACCATTATAGAAAGTGCCTTTTATATAAAGAAATTTGAATGACGGGTTGAGAAGTTTGCCAGCTCTGCCTAGCCGCGCGTGAGCGATTTGACTGGAAAATAAACAATTCAGGCATTTTTTTTTAAATTGTAGTAAGCAAGAAGTGCAACTTTACTCAATCCATTTAACTCTTTACAGCAATACTCATTTGCCTCAATAATACCTGCCAAATAAATTATAAATAAATTAATTCAAATAAATTAATATTAACTAATCATTAAATTTTGTAAATATTTTTTTTCATAACGCTTGACACTGTTTGCTGACGCTGCTGCGATAATCTGGTGCCAATTGTTAGCAACTATTGATTTTCTTCATTCGTTAATAGCTCGCGTTCTAAGGCATTAATTGAAAAATCCGTCTGACAATCGGTTTTGAATATGTTTGTTTTTATGCATGCCAAATTTCGTAAATTTTAGACAAATTAGATGTTCACACATTACTTTGTTTACTTCCTGAAGTGTAAAAGTATTAGCTTTGCTTGAAAATGAACCAGTGATTCTATTTTCAAGTTTAAACAATCTGCAATACATAACGAACATCGTCGTACCTTTAGATGTTTTAGCTTTCTGAGAATACAGGAACTGCCTACCAACAATTGCACGAATATCAAGTTTCTGAACAAAGCTATCGCATTCAATCACCTGAAACTCATGTTTCATAGTCATGTATGAAACATGAATATGAACTGAAACATTAACTATAACCATTATAGTTAATATAAATATAACTTTAATACAAATAATATAACTTAATTATTTTTCCAAGTAAATCTATTCCACAATATAGATAACATAACCACCTTTTGTTAATTATTGCCATTTAATTTGTTGCTTGCTGCAAGAAAATGCCCAGTATAATGTATAAACTGGCTCTACTTCTACTGGTCTTGGAACTTTCGGGTACCGGTAGGTTTTGGCAAACTGTTTCAACGTCATAAACTTTTCCAAACTATCGAATAAATGTATTGTAATGTCACAATGCCTTTCGTTAACTTAGACGCTAGATGTCCCAAACGTTGCAAAGAATGGCGCAGAACTTGCTACTGTCCATTAGCAAGTACAGTGACTATGCCTAACTTTAAAATTTGTCAAGTAACAAAAACAAAAACAAAAAACAACGAACCAAATACTCTATGTCCCCTTTCTCATTAAAAAGGACCTGCAAGAAATTCGGTTGAATTCGACTATGGGTACGATTACGGCGAAGATGATAATGAATACAACAACCCTGACACACCAACATATTCTTACTAAACAAATGGTAAGTGATACTACACAATAATGAAATTATTATTTCACTGTTACGATTTATCACTTTGTACCTTTAAATACATTTAAGCCTTTATCAGGAATTAAAGGCTATCAAGCATAAGTTATTAAAAACTATATTAAAGTGGTAGGTAGGTAGGTACTTGGGGTTTAACAAGGGAACTGACTACAAAGACCAGAATTTGTACATACTACTGAGCACTCAAAACTGTTGCAGTTAAATACAATAAAACTTCTTTATGCGGACCACCCACGATTCTATGAAAAAATTGTCCTTCGGAGAGGTAGTCTCCGAACGGATAAACAAGATTGCTCTGAAAAAAGACAAAAAATTTAGACAAAAGTTTATTTTAAACTTTGTAGTTTGATCAGTAACAATACAAATTAGTTATGTTTGTTGCTGTTGGTTTTAGTGCGTCCCTTTAATATTTAACCAGTTTATAAGACTTTCTATTAATGCGTAGTTCAATGTATTTTATAACTTGTATAATATTCGATTATTAATATGTTTTACAATTCGTATATTAACCAAATCTATTTGTATACGTTTACATTATTTAATACCACAAAAGTTGTGCTATTATGTGGTCCCATAGGACTACATTACGTGTTTGTAATTTCTACTGCTATACAGTTATACCCCGATTTAAGGCGCTCCGATTTAAGGTGCTTCGCTATAAAAGCGCCACAACGATCGATATTTTGAAAAACAAAAGTGCTAATACCCACTGCCTTTACAACCTTCGACGATTAGGACAATGTTAACCAGTCTTCAACATCAGGACAAAGCCTAGCAATAGTTCTTTCATCTAACTCTCCACCATCAACACGTATACCAAAACTTGTCAATACATTGACAAGTTTGGTCAACTCGGGTTTGATCGGGAAACAGACTAACAGGAAAACCAAAACGTGATGAAATACTAAGGTCACTGCTGTTTGGCAAAAACAAAAATAAAATGTGAAAATATATACTAACAAAATAAAATCCCTTTCAGACTGAATAAAAAAAACACGCGCTTTTCGAGCTTAGGCGGTGGTCCCGCTTCTAACCTGCCGTTATAGTAGGGTATACTTGTATTTCTAAATTAATCAAATTGAAGGCAATATTAAAATAAAAAGTGTTTACATAACAAAAATAACGACAAAAGCTTTAGCTACACCACACAATAATCCATTTCGATTTTAAACCGAGAATAGAGTTTTTATTTTTATTTATTTTTATTTTTTATTTAACAGGCCGAAGGTTCAAACAGTTACAAAACAAACAGATACAAACAGAACAAAACTCAATCAACAAATAAAACATGTTTTGTTAAAAAATCATCAAGAGTAGCAAAAGATTTACAATCTATAATATTAATTTTTGAAACTAAACAACGTATTCTCAAAGGTAAAACGTTCCAAGAGAAAAAAGCATACAAAAGGATAGGTTCTATCTAGACACTTTAAAATAATATCATTGGTAACAAATTTAAAGTTATTAATAGTTTTACTAGTATCATTCCAAGTGAAATGTTCTTGATAACAATGGAATGGATGTTGGTTGTTTAATAAAAATTTTGGAATCTTGATGAAATTTGATAAGTTTTTTAAGCGTTAAGATTTTCTGAATACCACACTTTTAGGAAATAGGTTGGTATCGTTGAGAATCTTATCGATGTATGAATCTTATATGAGAATGGTATCGTTGGTAAGCCTGAGAGATTATAGGTTTAAACTATTCTACTTTCACGCTACAATTCTTTTTTGCGGTTGTAAAATTCGTCGCCGAGTACTACAATTTGGTCACCGACATTACCATTGCATACTGTAGTTTGCTGGATGCCTAACTTATCTACATACAGTACTATGTTCCCATTATATATTTTTTTCTGTTTTAATTTTCGTAGGAAATCTCAAGAACCTAAAAACTTCCGTGTAAATATCCAGTCATACCTGTTCAAAATCAGTGGAAAACTCTAATTTATCAATCGTGTAATAAATGATGAATTTAAATTTGGTGTGAAACATTGATAAAATTTGAATCAAACGGTTTGATATAACCCATGATACCTGATCATTGAACCAAACGGTTGATATAGCGCATCCTACCTAATTCACATACGTCTTTGTACTCCTGTGCATAATAGCATGGCAAGACTGGAAAACTGCGTTATGCAATGATAAAATATATTTAGTAATAGTCAGTTGTTTGTATGAATTAAAAAAAAAACAACCAAAAAACATAATTTTCTTTCAGATTGATGGCAAGTGTATGATAATCTGAAGTCTGGAAAGAAAATATTCATCGTTTCAACCTGGAAATTGAGATTTTTTCATGTACTATTCAATGATTTAAATCAGTGAGTGAAAATAAAAGTTCAATACGGTCGTACTTGAGCGAGTGTCATGTGTTAGTTCAATACATACGCTGGCGTCTTTTTGTCATATTTACTTTCTCACCGTGACTTGAAACTCAAGTCTAGAAGTAAACGCGTTCAAAAACAAAAGAAAGTTGGTCTCCATACGAACTTTTCGTGTCTCAATTAGAATATACAAATAAAAAGCGGTCGTCAATTCTGCATCAACCCAATATTACTAACCCTAGCTTATGCCCCCGTGCTACAGCACGAGTCTAGCCAAGTTTGCTGTAATTCAGCGTATTTTTCAATTTACTGTTTTAAATTACTATAATATTCTTTAAAAACACCCAGAGAAATGGATATCTGTTTTAAGCAGTTAATTGATTTTGATTGTTTGAAACTACGCGTAATTTCGATTGAACGACTAGAAGTAGACCCGTGATGCAGCACGGAGGGCATGAGCGACGTCTTGAAAACTTCACCCGATGAGTGGGGCTAAAGCGTTCGTCATTGTCTCTACACACACGCACATTCATAGACCTGGGCTATTCTTATTAAGATTGTGCGATCCAACTTGTTCGTTACAAAAAAAAACCCGGCAGAAACACGAGCAATGATAAATAGACGATTATTAACGTTTAAATATTCACTAACAAATTTTCACGTATACGAACTCAAACTAGATAGATAGTATGTCAGTTATGTTTTGAAGAAGACATCAAGCAACTTATCTCCATTCGCAGACACTCTTCGAAACTCCACGAACGTTGTCCATAAAGAATGCATAGATTTTGACAGAAAAGCAGGAAATTTTCTCTTATGGTGCTCTCCGAGACGCAATGCGAGTCAATCTGTATCACGTGATACGCTTGTTTCCGGAAAGTTTCGCATGGGAAAAAGTTGTTCCTTTCGGACTCCCCTACATGCCCTCTAGAAGAGTGTGGTGGGAACTCTGAAATACCCTGTACAACAACATCTAATTTGCTTCTTTTGAAAAAAAAATAACGTTTTGGCTAGACATTTCAATGGAATTTCCCATAAATTGATAGTTAATTACAGGTATACCTCCGATACCTCCGATCTAAGACGCTTACTATAACGGTTGCTACAACAATCGATATTTCGTTAACAAAAATAGATATTTTGAAAAATAAAAATGTCACTAACAACACTACCACCACAACCTTCAACAGTACAGTAGGCCTATGTGGGCAGTTTTCAACATTAGGACAAAGCCTAGTACTAACTCTTTCATCCAAGAACTACTACTTATAGGCTCTTGGAAGAAAGAGTCTGAAACTCTCCCCAGTACACACGTTTTTGAGCTTTCCTATGCGTTGACAAGTTGAAAAGGCCGTAATTCGATGTACGGTGCTTTTCGATCTATGGCGGTGATTTCGCTCTCAACCCGCCGTTATAGTAACATATCTAATTGTTATAAAATGCTAAATCTGCCTCCTTCTCCTCCTCACCAATTATGTTTCTATAACAATAACAACAATCTAACAAACTATAACAATCTGGCAATCTTTCTATAACAATTTGGCAATTGTTTCTTCCAGCAAGGTTGTTTCTATAGAAACAACCTTGCTTCCAGTAAAGAATTTTTTTACAAGTGCGTGCTTCCTCACCAGCGCCATCGTGTGTGAAAATTCTGAAATAAAAAACAGATACACCAACTGTAGCGAATATTGCGCAGCAATATGAGCTAAATGAATTCCCGTATTTTTTGACGGGCTATTTACTAGTGAAAAATAATAAACTTCTATTAAATCACTACACCAACATTTTGTAAACAATCATTTTAGTGTTACCCCCTCTGATGGTATCGTGTAATAATGCCACTGACTGAATATGCTTTGAACTCGCTTCGTGTGACTTAACCAAAAACGTGGTGTTTTATAAGCATGATACTCTGTGTACTTGACGTCTATCGAATTATCATTCAAGAAATTTTGTGATATTTTTAATAAAAAACACAGAAATAAACAAATTAAAAAAAAAACTATAATTGAAAAACAAAATTTAAGATAATCTTTTTTTTTTTTCATAGTAAGAACATTTTTCAAACATTTTAAACACGTTTATTCATTAGTTTTTATCGCTATTCTCAAATTTTCCCATGAGATCTCATGATTTTAAGATGCGTATTAAAATCGAACAAATTATGAAATCACTACCATATTATCGTCTTGTTGCTCATTCCTACTCGTTGTAACATATTTTCAAAATAATCGAGTCTAAAGCTACGGATCCAGTCGCAATTTGGCATTTTAAATCTCTTTAGAAAATTTCGTTTTTCCTCGAGCCCGGTGAAATTTCTACACGACAAACAAGCAGCCGCTCCTCGCACCACCCTCTGCGTCACCTTCCAATTCCCAGCACAACCCTTTTTCCTCAACAACAACAACAACTTGGTATGGTAGTAGTATCTTTTTTTTTTCTTGGATGGAAGCTTTTTCCTCCCATATTCATCCCAGGCAGGTAGAAAGCTTTCTTTTCACGGGGCTTTTCTCTTCGGCCCTTTCCTTAAGCCATCTTCCTTTTATTCAGGGTGCATCGTTCTTGCGTACTGGAGCGCAAAGTCTCCCTGAGTTGAGGCGTCGCCGAGAACAAACGTGTTCCATTCAAATTAATTGCCGCGTGACAGAGAAGGCTCGCAGGCATTGTCCGTTGTGGCATGCTAGGCAGTAGCAGCAGCAGCGATTGCACCACCCGTGTTTGACAGGTCGTAACCCTCAGTCTTCGGGAGAGGTAACGGCGAGATAACGACACTGGGCGACGAGCGACAATCACACGCACGCCTCCCGATGTAATAGCACTGGCAGCAGTTAGAAACGAAAAAACAGGGTTGCGAGAAAACGGCAAGAGCGAGGAAATAAAAACACGGGTGGTAAAAATGCAGCTATCAACCTAACCGAGAATAAAAATGCGCGAGTAAATGGTCTCCATGTTGGTCTACTTTCAAGGAACTACGTAATTTCTTAATTAAAACATGTTTCCGACATACGTAGCCTATTTAGAGTGATTTTAACTCAAGTAGTAAAAAAGTGAGAGAAACGAGGATTAGTTAAAATTCAATCCGGTGACCCGTAACTCATTGTTTCGAAGATTCGATGGTCGAGAAAGTACGCATGCGATGTAGTTTACTCCAATAAGCACCAAGGAAAATTAGTGCAGTATGGTCAAAGGTACAATCGATGACGCAATCATCTAGAAACTACGCACTCGGAATCATCCAAGTGGCAAGTTACGGTCTTCTGTAGGCCTCCGGGTATTTCTGCTTTATTATTTGTGTAAATTGTAATTTTCTGTAGAAACAACAACTCGGGTACCCATTCGAGCACTGATTTTTCACAAATGCACCTATTGATATTGAATAAATAAGATCACTTGTGCCAAAAACATGGAATCAATTCTGTTAATCATCCGACTGTAATCTTCTGAAAATATCTGCAACATTGAGCTCTTGGTGCACCTCTCGAGTACGGTTGAAAACCCTCCAAACTATCGATTCTTTGTTTTGGACAGATGCGCACGAAAACGATAATCAATCTTAAGAGTCGTTTCGAAATAACAAAATGAAATAATATTGGTTTGTAACATGCCACGGACAATTTAAAATGCTCTTCTGGGTGGAAAATACTACAGTCGTAATGAAGGCAATGTTTAAATCGGATGTGAAAATTCACTGGGGTATTAGCTCTTGGAGCACCGGCTACGAATAAAAACAAAGTTAGCGATTTCATTGACACCGGCAACGGCATCGACATTTCCAGGTCACTTCAAAAACTTAATCTCTCGTGAAACAAAAGCAATTTCCTAAGACAAATTGGTGAAACCTTAGCATTAATAAGCGTTATTGCGCCTTCGATCAAACGCAACCCTTTGAGTAAGAAGTCGTCTAATGAAACGACGCGGACGAATGTCAGTTGAAAGTGCAATTTCCTTCAGTGTCGTCTATGTGGGAGTGTGGCGTTGACACAGGAAGGGAAGAGGACACGACTTCAATTAGCTTCCACACGAGTAAATTCTCTTCCAGAAACGCGACGTTTACAAATTGTCGTCTTCTTCTTCCTTCGGTACATTCGGGATGGTTTCTTTTCTCGAGACGTTCGATAATTTCAATTATTTCACCAACTCATGCAAATATCGACCCGCCAGCTCGAGTTGCCCGCGAGGCTCGATGCCCGAAATTCCTTTCTTGATAAAGTGCATTGTTGTTTTCAGTTGTTCTTCTCGTCGTCGTTGTCGTTGTTCTACAGTGTCAAATTCGCTCTTCCGCACCTACTTTTTCTTCTCATTTTCCAGCTTAGATCTCCGAGGCAAGTCAACCGACACCACTCTGACCTTTTCGCCCGAAGACATTCGCAGTCGTTCGGCGTTCCATTCGGACACCAGCCCTTCCCATCTTCGAGTGGACAAAGTGCGCGAGCAAGACCAGGGGGTGTTTCGTTGCCGCGTAGACTTTCGAAAAGCCCCGACGAGGAATTATGTCGTCAATTTAGGAGTCATAGGTTGGTGCTTCGTGCAGCCCCATTCTTAGACACGGGCATTTTCATACCAAACGTATTGATTGAGTTGCTTGTCGTTCTTTTTAGTTCCACCTATGACGCCCACCATCTTGGGAGAAAAGGGACAAGAACTCAGCTCCTCCGTGGGTCCCTACAATGAAGGAGTATCATTTTTCCTCTCGTGCGAAGTGGTTGGAGGTAAACTATACTCTTTTCATAAAGACTCATCTTCCACTAACTCTCACAAAGACTACAATATTTTATGTCTTTGTTAAAGGGTAGTTATCCTTCATCTTTAACAGTAGTGGTGTTACTCAAAAAACGCTTTATCTTTTTCATGTTCGTGAAAAAACAATTTTCTTTCTTCAAGTTTTTCGGAAACACGTTTTTCACTATCCAATGGTGTAGTTCACCAATTAGCCATTAACAGCGGTTTTTCCTTACAAACAGCAATGAAAATATTTTGTTTTTTAAAAAAAAAAAGATAACGAGTCGATATCTATGCTGCGTTATTTAAACGCATCGTGCTTTAAGCCATAAAAGACAACACATCTCATTAAGACCCATTAAATCTGCCACCTCGAAAAATTCCTCATCGTTACTACCAGTCACTTTATGGCGCGTGAAAGAGTATTCCTACCCTTCGCATACTTATTACATCTTTAGCCTTTGGCAGGAATTAAGTGTACGTGATCAACGTGCATCATTATCCACACGCAGTACAGAATGAAAATTGGTAGTTAAAGCAACATGCCATTTCTGATACCCTGTTCCCACTTCGCAATACTCTTCCGTCTATTCATTAGATAAAAAGTAAAAAAAAACAAAAAACAACCAGGAAAACTAAAACTCGTAAAACTTTTGACCAAAAGTTAGTTTAGTTGTTGAGTAGTGTTTGGTACTAGTACTACTTGCATCTTCTCGTAGGTAGACCTCCTCCTCGTGTCACGTGGTGGCGTGGATCGACCATGTTGGATGACAGTTACGAGGTGACATCCCTGGGAATCGTGCGCAATGACCTCGTCATTCAATCACTGACTCGTCACGATTTCAACGCAGTTTTTGTCTGCCACGCATCAAATAACAACATCACACCTCCCGCAGTTACATCGATTAGTGTCGACATGAACCGTGAGTTTGTCCTTTTTTTTGTTGTCTACTTTCGCCTTTCATTGCCATCATCGATCGATAATACTGCGCCAGGGATGTTTATTCAGTGTTCACTCACTACCGCATCTCTTACCACTTGTTGCTATCGACTTTCACGAAATAAATTCGATATAAAAATCTCATAGGCCAGCAATATTTTATTTTAATTCTTATATCTTGTATGGAACAAAAGCATTCTATTTATGTATAGCGAAAACATCTGGAATAACACATTGAATCTTTAAAAGTGTAACGAGGCACAACATACAGATACATTTTATAAACACTATTCGATAAGGTTTCAGTTTATAGCACTTTGTATGAAAGCTTTAATGTTATAATTTTTTAAATCGCTTCAAACAACCAGTTACCCGGTAATCTTTATCTACATCTTACTCGACGTTCATACATATTTCACTTCTAAAACTTCACGTCCACTTTTCTAAAATTTAATCTCGATTAATTCAAACGGATGGTATAAAGTTTGGAAAAACCTTATCTATGTGAAGTAATGTAAGGTTTCTATAAAGCTGAATTTGAAATTAGTTATGAATGACTGGTCAACAAATGAACGGTGTTCGTTCGAGCAAATCGATTCAGTCGAGATGAATCCGAACTTTAAAATACGTTCCATTGTACCACCAAAGAAAAAACCAACTTTAAGATGACGTGAATAATTGAAACAGAAGTGATCAAAGATGACATGTTTGCTCATTAATCTCGCTAAGTTTTCTCAATTTCAAAATGTGAAAGGTTTGTTCAAGATTCTAACAGTTCTGCGCTATTGCAAAAGCAAAACGACAACCCGACAAAAATTGAGTCAAAAAAGATAAAAACAAAAAAAAACACAACTTCATCATTTTTCATTAAAAAAGAAGAAGTTAATATGGATTTTAAATTACAATCTCATTGTGTGGAAACGTTCCATTCCCGCATGTAGTTTGTTTTTTTCTTCCCTGTCTTTTTCATAACAACCAAAAGAAAACACTTACTCTCAACGGAAACAGCGAATCAACTTGGATTTAACGTTTAATTTTTTTTTCCTTGAGTTCAAAATCTCGAGTTTTCTTTTCTAAATTCGTGTTTTTCTTTCGTGTTGAAAAGCAGCTTCTGTTTACCATTAAAATTTTTTCTTGTCTTCGCTTCATCCTTTTACAAGTTGCGAAACGCTATTTTATTCTGTTCCTTTTTTTCTCCCTTCCTTTTATTTTAAATGAAAAAGTATTCTTTTGACCCTTTTTCTGCGAGAGGATGATCATTTTTCACAAAATAAATGTGCTGTCTGTCCACACCATATAAAGTGCAGTTGCAAAGGGCCAGGCGAAGCTAGTTCATCACTGTTGCCGTCCAATGACAGCGCGCTGATTGTAAATACAGAAAAAATTTTATCCTTCCTTTGTCAAAATGGAAATAAGTGGACCAACTACGATATATCTAATCTTGGTTCGAAATGCTATTTTATCTAAAAATAGAAAAGAAAAAAAAAGATCGTCTCAGACAATTTTAAAAAAGAAAACATCCCCAATAAAAAACCTCAACATCTAACTTGTGCTCGCGGAAATACTGCATGTTTTATACAAAGTTATCCGAGTATGCCATTATCATTATTTTTTAATAAAATAAAATAAAAAATTATTTAAAATATTGAATTTTTATTTAACAGGCCTAGTTCAATTCAATGTTCACTTTAACTGCTAAAAATTGGATTCGATTTAATTTTATAAAAACTAAAGCCATAAAGCCAGTTTTGTTGCATGTTGTTTTGAAATTGGTGTAGTTACATTTACAGTGAATTAAAAGCAATTCCCAGATCAAGTCGTTTGACATTAATACAGATGAAAATAAAAGATCGATAATGTTCTAGTCACCTCACAACCTCTGTTATGAACCCAACACCCAATCAAATTCCTACATTGACGTAACGTCGGCGGCGGCAAGAAAATGGTCGAATAATAAAACATTGAATCACCAATAAATTTTAAATGATGAGTTGCTCTTCATTACTGACTCATTAAATAAATAAATATCTCTATAACGCAACGAGAAGAAATAACGTTATAAATGATGAAGTTGGAGAACTTGTGTTAGAAAAACGACTTTCGAAAAGTTTGCTCAAGGAAAGTCTAGAAGGCATTAGTAAAATATGAAAACTGGATTAGCAATCTTCATTTCCATTAGTCGTGAGTGGTCTTGACATTGTGCTTAAAATTGCGTGTTAATCCACAAGACATATCCAAGAGAGTCGTAGCCTCCTTCGACGCCGACGTTAACAAGGCTATTCTGAATTTTAAATGAGTCGACATCAGAAACCTTTAATTGCTTAACAGATAGTTTTGCTACGAGGCAACTTCCACCCACAGTAATGCAAATTAAACCACTGCTCTTGACTACGAAGTGGAAATTCTACCAAAACGCTTTTCACTACCCATATAATAAAGTCGTCCAACGACCAAATATGAAAACGAGGAAGCAAAATTCAACGTCAAAACTGCGCATTCCTCTTAATTTCAAACCATTACACAGAATCCTACGACAAAATTTAAAGACCAATAATTCTTGTGTTTGTAACAGTGAAACCACTCGATGTAAAGATAGTAAACGAACTGCGTCCCCTGTCGGCGAATAAACGGTACGAATTGGTTTGTCAATCGACCGGATCTAAACCACCTCCCATCATAGCGTGGTTCAAAGGAAATAGGCGATTGAAACGAACCGAGGAAACCATTTCACCCGACACCAACATCACCACGAGCATTTTGACTATGAGTCCTACGACGGATGACCATGGAAAACAGCTCACGTGCAAAGCCGAAAACCCAGCTATCCCTGGAAGCGGAATCCACGACGTATGGCAACTCAACATTTACTGTGAGTATATAATATTAATTACTAGAAAGTTTATGCCAACAAATGAAAAATCAACAGTTTTGAATTCAATACAAAGGACGTTACTTTACAACTAGGCCACTTCGCAACTAATGCGTCGGGTTTTTGTCGCAGATAGTCCCATGGCTCGTTTGGAACTTGGCAGTTCTCTCAAAACTAACAACCTGCGAGAAGGTGATGATGTGTTCTTGGAATGCATTATTCAATCAAATCCAGCCTCTACTAAAACTCAATGGATGTTTCAGGTATAATGAGTATGTTTCCTTTTTTTTAAATATTACAAAAAAACAAGCATTATTATTATTATAACTATTATTCCACTTACGGTCTATTTATCTATACGTGATGATAGCGTTAATTCCGAACAAAAAATTGTTTAATAGGTTATATTTTTTATGTATGCTTTTTTTGTAAGAATACCAATGGTAACTTTAAGTCGTAAACATTTGGAAAGAAATTTTTTCTTATAGCGCTTTTCTGTCATAAAATGAAATAAAACAAAAGAAATGCGGCGCAATAAATAGAAACAGGAAAAAAAAAGGGAGACAAAATGAAAACAAACATTTTTATGGGAGCAACTTTGGAAACGAGTGAAAATCAATGTCGGGTATTATTTACACACTCGGTAATAAGAGTGAAATGAAATTTCGGTTTCAAATCAGATTCTCAATATCCACCGAAATAAAATTAATTTCAGCAAACACGAAAAAAAAAACTTTTAAAAGAAAAGGAAATTTTATACTACAAAATTGGGAAAAACAAAAACTTTATCACGCATTAATAAATCTTAGAGAATTCATTTCACGAGATCATCAAAATCCGTCACTGGCAGTCTTAAAAATTATGTGGGCTTTCAAAATAATATTTTTTGAAATGGTTGTTTTCGCAGGAAAAACCTTTACCCTATAACGCGACCTCTGGAATTATTATTAGCAACCAATCGTTGGTTTTGCAAAAAGTGAAACGGACCAGCAGTGGCTCCTATTCTTGCATAGCGTACAACGTGGAAGGAAGTGGAGAAAGCAACGTCGTCCATTTGAAAATCAAACGTAAGTCGACCATTTTCAATACACAAAAATGACATATTTTTTTTAGTTCCAAGTCATATTTGTTTGTTTATTTTGGTTTCGAATCTCAGAATAAAATCCCGAACAACTTTAAACGTCAAGGAATCAGTCCAATAGCGTTTTAATTAAGTTCGCTCATTTGCAAATACGCCTGCAACAAGAACCACAAAATGGTGGTATTTGTACGCGAGCAAGACGCCCAAACATCGAAATGAGCTTGTAACGGCTTGAAAAGTCAGCTGAATTTACATGCCGCTAGTGCAGCCATCAGTGGCAGCCTTCAAAAGCACTGCCTCGACTGTTGCAAGAATGCCTTCCTTCAGCTACAAGATTCTTGACAATGGCCTTAAACTGCCACTTTCAACATTAAGGAAGAGTAGTGAGTAGGAAGAGAAAAAGAACTCCGCTCAGTTCGTTTAGCGAAAAATCTTAAGTAGTAGTAGTAGTAGTTGCAGCGGAGGAACAGACATGCAATTTCTTGTTGCCAAGCAAATGACTCGTTGTCTAGTTGAGGTTTCCGTGATTAGATCGTGAATCTGGATAATGACTAAGCTGATGTTCTGCTTTCCGGAAAAAGGCGGACATTGCAGCTGCGTTGACCACGTGCACCTCTCTAGTTTCTAGTTGCTCTCTTCTTCTCTTCCAGCTAAGTGATTCGTGCTTTAAACGTGGCAACTTCTTCCAACAGTCGTCTCACTGGCAAATGTACCGGGAAAATCCTTTCTACGACTTTTTTAGCTGATGCGGAAATGTATCCGACTTAGCAACTCGAGCATTGTGCTCGTTTTTTTTGTTCATGGTGGAAACAAAAAAAACACAATCGCCAGTTTATTCTGGAGTCAGAAAAACTTTTAAAGTGCCTGGCACAATGACGTTGATTGTAGTTTTGCAGTTCCTACAGAGGGGCTTGGAAACCAATTCTTTCTTACAATCTCTTTATTTATTTTTTTTATCTTTGTCGTAAATTTTGGGTAGTATCGATATCTTATTTCTTTTTATTGTATTTTCTTCGTAGATATTCCAGTTTGTAAAGCGGAACAAAAAACACTATTCGAAATTGCCAGAAACGAAGAGGCTAAAGTCGAGTGCGAAGTAGAAGCGTTTCCAATGGACGTAAGACATTTTAACCTCGTGCTTTTCTCAACACATGGTCAGCAGAGTTTTGACGAATGAATGATTCGGCTTTTCAGGTGAATTTTCGGTGGACCTTGAATGGAAGCAAGCGTGTTGTAGACGAAGGTAAAGCTTGGGCGTCGACCCAGGGAACGAAAAGTACGCTAATCTACAACCCCAAGAATCGCAAAGATTTCGGAATCTTCCACTGCTGGGCTTCCAATGAAATGGGAGAGCAGCAAGTGCCATGTGCCTTCACTTTATCTCCTGCGGGTAAGCATTCTTACAGCTGATTTCGCACGTGCATGATCTCTCAGAAACGCTACGGTTTAAAAACACTGCTCTCAACGTTATAATCAACGTTCTATTATCGTGCCGGTCTCTAATCAAGTCCTTAAAATCGATTCAGCACCATCGAGTAATAGCGTTCGCCTTGTTTCCAATTGTTTTGTTTATGTTGATATACACGAAGGGCCCCCAGATCCCGCCCATAACTGCTCTGTCTCTAACCAGACGGAGTCTTCTCTAGTCGTCGTTTGCCTTCCTGGCTACGACGGTGGTCTACCACAGACCTTCATCTGCGAAATCATCGATGCCTCGACACGACAGGTATATACGGAATCATTTTAATTTTTTTGTTTAAATTTTGAATCGCCGTTCCTGACAATGGCCAGAAAGGTTCATTGCTGAGTAACCGTGAGTGTGTTTTGAAATAGTACTGGGAAGTACTTGACCAAGGAATGTTCATTACAGATGCTCACAACGCTGACCAATTCAAGTCCAGTTTTTTACTTGATTGATCTTCCGTCCAGAATGCATTTCGTACTGTTCATCTTCGCTTCCAACACCAGGGGAAGAAGCGACGTGGTGATGGTGACAGCCAGCACCAACAAACCCAACAACAAGCACGCAGGTGAGCAGCCAAGTTCGGTCGACATTCATCATACTAATTACAGTGTTGTTGGGAGCAGAGCGTTCAAGTAGCGCATCTTTGGCAAAGAAATCTTCTTTGTCAAGTTAATTTTTTGTTTCGTTTCGTGGCAGTTCCCACCAGCTGGCTGTTAATTATCTTGGGAGCAGTCCTGGGATTGGTCGTTGCACTGTCTCTTCTGGGCATTGCCGTCATTTTTATCGCTCGATTGAGGTCGTCTCAACGAGGCAAGAAGAAAAACTGTCAGACGGAGCAGGTGGACAGGTGATGAAGTTAAGTCCCAAAATCTCATCGATTGAAATTTGCGATTTCGCTAGTATGATGAGACGATGACGCAGCAAATTGCACTTTTTCATCATACGTTCCGTAAATTGACGATTTTTTAAAGGGACTATGGCTGCAGCTTAAAAATAATAAATAATTTGCATAATTTAAAGTATACTGTGCTGAAAAATTGCGCAAATTATTTTTTTTTTAATTTTTGAAGCTGTTACTATAAATATTTTTTTTTAAAAAATATAATCAATTTTCAGAATTTATGATTCAAACTTTAATTATCTTCAGATTTTTTTTTTGCACTGATAACAACAAAAAATCGTATCTTTCATTTGACTATAACTTAAGATCACATTGAAAATTTGTCAACAATGGACGTCAAATATAAAATTTGACACTTCTATATGACACTCCAACATTTAAAATCAAAACAGAATATATTCAATTGACTTCCATTTCAATCAAACAACTTTAATTATTTATTACTTCGACACAGTGGTCTTACAGAAAACACTAAAAAAAAAAGAACATAAAAAGTAAAATATCAAAAGAAAAAAATACATATTAAAATGAAATCACGATCATTCCAAAATGTAAATATGTTGGTGATCAAACTTATTTTTTTGTTCATTGGATATCCAATTCCCAGGCATACCATATTTACAGACAATAGACACAATTCCGTTGTGTCTTGGGATTGATCTTCTGTTTAGGTTGAAAAAACATCTAGGTTGACTTATAGTAATACAGATTTCTAAAGCTCTGTCTACAAGACATCCCAAAATATTTGTGCATGCAAAACAGAGTAGTACGGTATATACGTCTTGAAAAAATAAAAATAATGTATTCGGGTGGCTGACAATGATAGAAACAACACTTAGAATAATTCTCAATAGCTGGCACTAAACGTCAGCAAACCTTAATTGTTTGCCTAACCTCTTCCAGTACGAAAAGACACACGTCTAGGATTGTCTGTAAAGGCAATCTTGCAAAGGATAATTCTGAAACTGCCTAAGATAAAAAAAAACACTACATTTCACCATTCGTCATCTATTCTAAGAAAGTCGATTATCCGAATATCGTTTTTTTACGCTACTAACGAGAAAACTAGTCCTTTTCTATTTAGTGTTCGGTTTGGTTGGGGGCGATGTGTGTTGGGCACGCGGCCTGGGAATGGGTGCATTATGTACTTGAACCCGGCTTACGTATTCACCGAGCAAAACGGACCTGTAAAAATTCATTCTTTTTCTTTGTCGTTCGGCCGTTGCAGGGAAAATGGTGTGGTCTATCGCTTTTCTCAATCTAGTACAAAAATTCGGCAAAGAAACACCTGCCTTCCCCTTAGCTTCATTACCGCTATCAGACACGAGTCAAAAGAATGTTTTCTTACGTCCTCGAGTGTAAAATCCAATTAGTTTAATGAACTGTAAACTAACCGGGAGGCTCCTCGGGTCGACTTATTTACGCACTCTTACTTCCTCGCCCCCACGTCTTTTCTCCCAATATCACTGTTTGCGAATGGAAGAAAGGCGCCATGATTAGCCACCCAGAGGGTAATGGGTAGCAGACGAAAATAAGCATTATTAGGCAACTGAGACTCGGATACGCAACTCGAGCAGCTGAACCCACCGAAATGAGTTTGTTCCTCGCACCGTTGGTGTTTATCTGCCAACGAAAACGGCGCATTTAGACACAACGAGCCTTAAGAAGACCCCGTTTGCCGAAAGACCCGATAAATTAGCGACCAACGCAAAAATGACAATCGGAATGAGCCTTTAAAAAGAAATCACTCGATGAGCCGAATTTTCTAAGACTCTATCTTCAGATTTATTTTTTTTTGGTCCCTTCCAAAAGCCACAAAATCTAAGCCCAACAATTTGTTCTCAACGAAAAAAGTGTAAAGATGGAGAAAAGATGAGGTTTTGTGGATAAAGTGATTAAGAGATTAGTGAACGGTGATGGTAGTGTAATACTGCGTTTAATGACTCACTAGGTGCCGGGTCCATCTTCAAAGAGTCATAGCAGACGATAACGAAGATGGAGAAGAGAAGAGCCCGGATCTAATACCCAACAGCAGTGGTAAAAAAAAAATTACTTTTTTTTTGTTAAAGATGTACTAAAAAAACTTCTGACCTCTTTCATCAGACACGAAGACGTTTTTATATACGGAACGTCGGTTCCGAATTTTAATCAACCTATTTAAAAAAAAAAAACTGAAAAAAAAAACCAATCGATAGCTCTATAACTTATTAACCAATGCGTCATAAATTCCCGAAACGGCTACCAGTTCCTTTCAATGCGCGTGCAAGGGAGACGGAAAAAAAAGTTTCTATAGCAATCAATTTTCAGTCACAAAGGATTACTCAATAATGGCAGAAATTGATCCCTGTGAGTGGAGATCCGTTTTCAATTTCACGGGATAATAAAAAGCACCGAGATTGATTGGAATTGGATGACTCGTGATATTCTCACGCTCTATCAACGGTACTGAATTCCATTTTACAGAGGAATTTCCTTCGGTCAAAGTGAGATGTCTTCAACCTAAGTGGGCTCACTCTAAAGACATTCCTTGCGAGAGCTGTTTGGGTGGCAGTTTGAGCATCAGTGGGTCACCGCCTGTGCTCGAAGGCGTCAATGGCTATAGACCACAAATACGCAAAATTATGCCTGTAAGTATGCTATCTACTACTATATTTTATGTTCACGTTCCACTTTTTACTGTACCTACGCTTTACCAGAAAGTTGTATTTTTCTAGCCACTATCAATGTAAGGCAAACTTTGGTTAAGGAAAGTACATAATGTATACAATCAGCATATAAAGTCAACCTGTGAACTGTGAAGTTAACCATAGGCCTAGTATCTATTTTTATTACATAGTGCACAAAGAGATATAAAATTCAGGTAACATAAAAATTAGTTTGAGACTTATTTGACACTACTACTTATTGATACCTTTGAATACAAGTTTATGTCCAGAGGAAATGACAATCTCAAAAGATCGATATCTTGTCACAATGTGAATCAGTTGACTAGATCACGTCAAGGCAATGACATACGGTTGTAGATCCTTCCAATCACTAGAAGCAACAATAAAGCATTATAATGATGGAAGTTAATCTTATCCATTGTTAATAGAAATGTAGTTTTTTGAAACGTCCATAATGCACTACACCAAACTACTGGGTTTATCATCTCAATCGTAGTGAAACTTTTGCAGGTATTTTTGCATCTGGTTGAATGAAAGAGACTTAATGAAATTCTCATTTAATCCATTCGATTCACGAAAGAAGTACGATAAATAAAACGCTATTTAGAGTTAGCACGTGTCGCTTGGTTTTTTTTCTTCCTCTCCCAATAGTTTTGCGGTGAAAAGAGAACAAGAAAGGAAATGAATTTTTTTGATAACCATCTATGGCGTTGAAAAGATTTTGAGTCGTGGATGTGGAATGCTTTACGAAATGAGGAATTAAGACATTGACCAGAGATAAGAAGAAAAGCGAACAGAATGTTAAGGGCGCGGTGGATTGTTGGGAGAGATCGTGTTCATTTTTGCTCCTGAAGAAGTAGTGGAAGAGTAGTGCTCTTCTCTTAATTGCTAACCATCCATCATGTCACTCGCTTACCATCACCACGTGCTTCGCCTCCATCATGGACATCGAGTGCCACCATGAAACTCAATGGTCAACCCCAAATGATCCGCTAATCTTTTTTCATCCTACATTCATCTTATTTCTGATTTTTCAGATTTCATATCACATTTGCAAGATATCGCATTATTACAAGATTATGAGAATTCGCAACTTGTATTATTACAATAAGTTAATTTTAAAACATTGCCTTAATACCTTAAACAATTCGTAGTCACTACGGGTTAGAAAGCATTTCCTTAAGCAATTTCACCACACTTTCGTACATGTAACGATTTTGTAATAGACGAGAACCATCAGCCGAGACTTACGTGAAAGAAAATAATGAAAAAAATACTTTAAGAAAAAAAGTTACAGACTTTAGGAGTGTCTTTTCCCCAAAACTAAATAAAAAGACACTTCCTTTGGCACGCTTAAAGAGTATCAACAGGATTTACAATCCGAGTAAGCCAGCCTTTATTTCCTCTCGCGAGAAGTTTGCCAATAAAGCTCAGTCCGCAACATCCGCAAGGTCTATTGTAGCGCTTTACATAATCCTCTTTTTTCTTCTATCTTCTCTCTCTCTCGTCCTTTCGCTTAAACAAACTTCAATCGCTGGAAACTTTCGTCCACGTTTTTCCTTTTTCCCATCCATTTCCTCAAACAGTGTTTTTTTTCCTCCTCCTACTTTATCCTCTTTTAAAACTCATCTTTGTTCCACCCTCTATTTTTTTTTTATTCTCTTCGTTCGTTGGCAGTACGAAGAACCTTTGTGCTACGACACAGCATTGTACCAGCACCATCATCCTAACTCCAAAACGCTTCTTCACTCGTCCTTCCAAACGATGCCAAGCGAACCACTGCACATGTCCACATATCACAAATGTCACAGGACTGGGGACCTTCGACCACAAGTTCATCACGAAGATGATCAGTCGACTGCTGAGACACCCCTCATGAGTGGTCAGCACGAGAGCACCGTATAACCATCAATCTTAACGATCTCTTCAAAATGTCCTAGTGGGCTAAGACAAAAAAAAGAAGGTGCCCTCTGTTCGAAGATGGACGACGACCATGTCGTGTATATATCAAAATATGAGAAATTGTGGTTATTTTCAACCGTCGGACAACTAGATGCCTAGTTCACCAATGACATCGATGAAAATCATCACCGTGCTAAATCAAACCCACAGCTTTTAAACTTAGCCCCAGCATACATCTTTGATACCAAAAAAAAAATCAAATTATCATTTCGTCAGTGGTGTTTACGGAAAACAAAGTTTGTTTGTTATCATCATTAATAAATTCTACGTGTGTTTCATCCATTTCAAACTACCATTTTTCAAAATCCATTACATTATCGGAGTGTTCAACAACAAAAAAAAACCTATTCCATACGACCAAAAAAAATTCAGCTTTCATGCATCTAAATTTTATTCACCTGTGTCCAAAAAAATCCTATTCATTATATTAGAAAAATAAACAAGAAAAAAACTGCCTTTACTAAACTGTCATCTTCAATCATGTCAATACAATGTGCGTACACGTAATTAAAACAATGCGTACAAAAAATAAAATTTAGTATTTTCAATAACACGAGGACATAATTTCAATTTTCATCCAAAAAAACCAGGCCTAGATTTTCTAAATGACACGCTGATAATATGTGACGTCACTTTAGAATGTACAGTATACAAATCAATAGGTAGCAACAGCTTTTCTTGTTGGCGACACTGAACAAGCTAAGAAATGCGTTGTGACGTTAAGATAACGAATACTATATGGATAATTAGTGATTGAAAACGAGAATAGACAATCACTTCTATCGATTATGCTTAACCAAATGTACATTTCATTTGTCTGTCTAAAGCAATAACGATGTTGACATTTTATTGTTTTATATGATTAATTTTTGTACAGAAAGATCGAAATGGCAAATGTTGCCGCTGTGTTGGAGACTTAAAATTCGATTTAAAGAATCATGATGTGACTTTAATGCATTTGTTGTATCAGTTGTGAAACGGGTATTGTTGTGAAAAGCAAACATTACAAGAAAGTAAAAAAAACAAACATTAAAGTGTAAGTTAAGTTTGAAGAAACACGTGAAAAAAGATTTTGCGGAATTGAAAATGTAAATATTTTAGTGCGATGAAAAAGAGATGGAGCATTTTGTAAGAAATATCAAAACGAATGTAGTTAGAATTTAATAAAGAATGTTGATACGAAATCATTGTTCATTTGCAAACACAAAACATTATTAAATTATTTTACTTATCAAAAAACAAACCAAGGATTGGTTGTATTCTTAATGAACTTTCTGAAAAACGAAGATTAACCGCACGAATTTTATTGATGACATCATTTTCAAAGTAATTTATTGGATAATTTAACGAAATAACAAAATGACTAAACACTTCTAAATTTAAAGTATCGGAAAAATTGACCACCCTATTTAACAGACTTCTTAGAAATTTTAAAAGTATATTATTAAATGAAGAACACGATTAACATTTAAAGTGGAAAATAAAATCACCCAATTTTAAAGGTTGGTTTTTTCAATTTGGTATAAATTAAATTTTAAAAACGTTTGTAAACGACAATTTTTATTATGTGTTTAAAATTTTTATTTCCGATACCTGTATAAATTGATGAAATAAAAAGCGCTGTCAACAAAAAAAGCACGTGTTTCGGCTCAAATTGAGTTTCGAGTCCTCGGGGTTCTTTTAAGAAGCAATTCAAAACCAGATTACTTTAACGTGACCACGAAAACTGAATTTCGTAAACCCAAACAAAATTCAAGTGGAGCTCAAACTTGTTAAACCTTATGGTGCTTTTCCCCTCTTATCCGACTTCAATCTTTCTTTTATATATCGCTATGTAAAGACGAAAGTTAAATCACAGAGTTCGTTTTCCACGACAACTTGTCAAACAAAATCTCGTAAATTTCAACTTTAAAACTAAGTGTCAAAGGCAAGGAAAATGACGGCGTCATAAATCGTCATCCGATGATTAGCCCGGGGACCGAAATAATAGAAGACGAATTTTTTTTTTTTTGATGGAAGGGGTTGAGGCAAAGAAGACGACGAAAATAAGTGCATGGTATATATATAGTGGTAGTATATAATCACAGAGGCAAAATTCTTGCCAGTCCATTAACATGGGCGTTGCAAATCGTGCAAGAGCTGTTTCCTTTCGCCAAACTAAAACGAGCGAATATCAATTTCCTGGTGGAGAGCGAAGAACGTAGCAGTTTATAGCTGGCAAATTTACTCGCTCATTTGAATAGAAGCTTAACGCCGAAAATTTCCATTTTTATAGTCAACCTTCTCTTCCACATCAACACTGTTACTACTATACACCCCCCACCCCCCAAAAAACCCACTACGTGCTACTACTACTTGCTTCGTTCATTTATTTTTTTCTGCTTTACTCTTTCTATTATTGATTTTTTGCACACAAGGCGAGAAATAGGGAAGCTTTCAAATATTCAGAATTTGCTACGCAGGTTTTGCGGGGGTTAAATGAAAATAATAATGGAAGGAAAAAAGTTCACGAATGTTCCATATTTCATAATTTTTTCCGAAATAGAAATTCTTTTCTTTTTTTTCTAAATAATATTCTTCATATTTTTTGAAGGAAGATGAGTTTCCACCATGAATTTTTATTCGGTTAAAGGTTTCTGATGAGTTT
>JAQIWH010001605.1:0-30345 GCA_034695005.1 Cryptops parisi
GTTGGCCTTCGTCGCCAGTCGGCGTTGGTCTTTTCATTCGTTTTTCCTTCTTTGCTTCCATCTCATGTCGTTTGGAAAAGTTGCGTTTTCTTGTCTCACACTGAGTGCTTCTGCTTCTGCTGCTTGCTGTTGGCAATTCCCCCGTGAACGTGTTGTAAAGGGGGAGGAGGGGGATACCACCCTCCGTTCGTTTCATAGGTGGCTTCCATCACTTGGCAACGGAAAGCAGATTGTGAGTTATGAGTGGCACGAGATGGGGATTATTAGCAGCTGTTTCATTTGGCGGGGGTCTCTTAATTGGATGTGCTTCTAAGCAGGGGTAGTGGCGGCATCTCTTTCTCGACACACACGAATTCCAGATAATCCTCCCGACCACCGATCCCCGAGGAGATCCGTTGTTGACTCGCATTATTTCCAATAGATTCTGATAACGGAACCGAAAAAGAGATGACATTGGATGGACTTCCTCTTCCACTATTACTGCTCTGCTACCATTTCTTTCCTTCTCCTATTTTACCTTCTTCATATAGATATATATTTCTGTGTTTTTTTTTTGTTGTTGTTATCTCCCATTTTCTTGACTCCCCACTTCATCACCCACTTTCGTGTAGTTTTCGTTTGTTTTTTTTTGTTTTTGTTCACTAATTGAAGGGACGGGATCAATATTATATATATATTTTTTTAATTACATTGTGGGTTATAGTCGGTGTTTCTGTAAGAAAAGGATTGCAGAAAAAAATGTTGTAATATAATAGGGTGACGGACAGAAGTCGAGAGTAGGTGACCCCTAAAGGTCGCCTAATCTCGGTTGAGAGGAAATGAGACATAGTAGAAAGTCAACAGAGAACCCTATGACCCGGTAGCATGTGGACAATTATCGTGATCCCTGTCGCTGACAAACCATCTAATTCCTCGACTGACGACGCGATCAGTGACAAGAGAGTGAAAAAGTGTGATGGAGAAAAAAAATGAACACAGAGACGAGAGATAGGATAAAAATGAAGAAAAAAAAGTATATATATATCTTGAAATGTTTGCTTTACTTAGTAGGAAAAGTGCTCATTATTTTTTGGTCGCCAAGTTCTCTTAAGACGATCAATATGTCGGTCCCTTATTATTTTGAAAAAAAAAATTGTTTTTATGACTTTATTGGTTTTTTTGTTTTTAAAGTAATTTTTGTTAGTGGTTAAGTAATTCTTCTTGTTTTGCGACAGAAAAATTGATGTTCAAAAACGAACCGGATTTTGTTTGATGCTATTCAGTTGAAACGTCAAATATTATCCGGTTTAATTTTCAACATTGCAGGTTTTTTCGTATATAGAATTTTATTTTATTTTATTTTTATTATTTGACACGTTTGCCGAATAATGAAGAAAAAATTATTATTTTTAAAGTAAAATTAAAAAAAAAAAATTTTAATAAAATTAAATTTTAATATTTTTTTATTATAAATATATTATATACAAAAAATATACAAATTATAGGACATTACAAGATGCGTAATCACAATAAACAATGATTAAATTATTTTTTAATGTAAACAGGTAGATGTTACAAAAACATTCACATAAATCGAAACAAACAGAAATGTAAAAATGGATTTTCTTTGCATTATGTATTTACATACAGTATATCTGTACATGACAGTATGTAAAGAGTATGCTTAAAAAACATTTTTACTGTACTTGTTTATTTTATTTTTATTTATTTTTAATTTTTATGTTATATATGAAATAATAATTAATTGATTGAGGTTACGATGTTTTTTGACAATAGTATAAAAGGTGAGGTTCAAAGGAAGGAGTTTAAACCCATTAGTAGAGAAAAATACGATAATGAATACAAATTCGTTAATCATTTTAAACAAATTTTTTGCACGGCTTTATTTTTAATGCAAAAGGTGGTACAAGACATGAATTAGTTAATCTATTTTACAAAATTTTTTATACAAAACATTTCTACTCACATAGACAACATATACAAAAAGCTTAATTAAATTAATATTACGATGTAAGAATGCGAAGAGAGAGAGAGCGATAGAAAGGTTAATCGAAAGGGTTAAATTATTTTTATATTTTGAATACATTGTGTGGTGAGGGGGGGAGGTATCGTGTGACGTGACTAAGAGGGGGTTTCGCGGCAAAGGTTTCGAAAGGGTTGAAAAGAGAGAAAAGGTAAAGAAAGGGGGCGTGACTGATCTGCATTCCTTTGCACCATTTCGCCTCTGATGAGGCAGAAGAAACTCGGCTCTGGTTGTTGACAAATTGTGCATGCCTTACCTGGCGAGGAGGATTAATGGCAAGGCTTCGGTTTCCCAGGAGACACTTGGTGCTTTTGCACGGAGCCAACGAGAGTGAGTTGTGTTTGGTGGATCTCAACAGTGTTTTAGCTTGTTACACTCTGCTGTAATCAACGATGGAGAAGAAGATAACGCAATCATGATGATGATGATGATGATGAGAGAAAGCTGAATAAAAATGTAGCACCAATAATGAGGGGCAAATAATGATCGAGTTTTTGAATCATTTGAAGTATTAGGATGACGTTTTAATGACTGTATATCAGCTTTATATATAGTAGTTATATAGTGTGTATGGGCAATTCCGTGGTGACTAACATGACATTTGGTAGTTACTTTTTATACGCTCTATACTTATGTGTGTGACTTTGTGAGTTTGTGAGTGAGCTTGTAATTGAAAGTATACTGCCATCTACTGACGTTTATGACAATATACGATAGTTTATGATAGTGAAGCTATTTGTTTTCTTCATTTGACTGTATATTGTATGTTGTGATTTGTCTTGTGTTGTCCAAATATTCCAATTACGGAATGCAATTCTCATTAAAAAATAAATAAATAAATAAATTAGTAAATCAGTAAATAAATATACTGTATACTTCTCATTAAATAAATAAATAAATAAATAAATATACTGTATAATTCTGATTAAATAAATGAATATACTGTATAGTCGAATGGACCAAAAAATCATATAAAGTGAGAACCGGAAATCGCTTTCTCGCTTAATTATGTTCGTTTTAACCGAACATAATTTTATTTAACCGTAGGATAGAAAAATAAATATCAGAACACTATCCACTCGAGTACATGACTTTAAATGGATCAATTTAAGTGAAATCTCTTCAAATCTACTCGAGTACTGCTGTTGGGATAACCGGTCTTTCGCATAACCGACGTTCGGATAATCGACGCTCTATATTTATTACGTATCACTAAAATTCATTCCTTTAGTACTTCTGACTAGTAATGTCATTAAATTTAATTTGTCAACATAATTTTTTATCGAAAGATTAGAAGAAGAAAAAATTGAAATATTGTCGTCAAAGGTAGTTGACTTCCAATTCATTAACCGTTAAATTAGTCTAGGTCTAGTGATGACGGTGACAAAAAAAAAAGAATATACTTTTAATAAAAAGTGTTCACATTCCTAAATGTTAAATATGTCGCTATATTTAGCCATTAGCCCGGTAGCGTTTGTAGTAAATTAATTGCCGCGATGAATGAATCAAAAAGAACGCAAAGGAAGAAACTTGTCTTGAAGGCAAAAGAAACGAGAAAAAAATAAGTTATTTACAAAATATGTTTTTTTTTAAACATACGAAAAATATTATCGACTAAAAAAAATGTTAATTTTGCCAAATTATTATTATTATTTTTTTTTTAAAAATTATTATTAAAATTTTTTGCGTATATTACAGATTTTGTTTACCAATCTTACAGTTGCTTACCAAAGAGTAATAACTTTTTTTTGTGTGACTACAAGAAAACTTTTTCGTTTGATTTTATATATTTATTTTATTTGTGATGAAAGGGTTAGGGGTAGGGATTGTATATAATTATGCACGCGTTGGTTGTTTCAACTTTTTTTTTTACATTCGATTGTTTTTCATATCGTTTTCTTTCGGAAGTGCGTGTGTTGCATTTTGTGTCGTTTTTTGGCGTTCAATTATAGATGCATGAAGTCATATGTGTGTGTGAGTGTTTTGTGTTTTCTGTGTAGATGTGTATATATATATACATATATATTGGGTAGGGGACTTGGCATCTTGCACCAATAGACTCGTAGACACGTTGCTCGCGTTGGCAAGACCATAAATGTTGTGCATTTGGCATTTGCCACCAGATGTCGCTTGATGTGTGGAAGAAGCAGATGCAAAATGTTGGAGCAAAAGAGAGAGGGTGTTGTGTTTAAGGGGGGGGGGGTAACTATTTTTTTTTTTAACTTTTTTTTTTTTATTATTTTTATTTATTCGAGCGAAGAAGAAGACGACGACGAAGAAAGTTGTTTGCTCTAATTTAATAATTTCATAGCTTGACATTATGATTTTTCCCGGCCCGGTAATTTATACACTATTTTCTCCTTCGCGTCGGGGTTTTACTTGTATGTATGTGTGTGTGTGGAAAAGAAGCTTAAAATATGCTCGAAACGTTTGCGTTGCTCGCAAACCCATATATTCACGTCGTCGCCCTGCAAAGAGTTCATTTGTTGCCTCGTGCTGTTTTTTATTAGTGCTGCTAAGGGAGGGGGGGAGGAGGAGACGACTATTTTGACCATTTAGCAATTTTCTTTCTTTGTTTTATTTATTTTTTTTTTTGGTTATTTTTTTTTCCTTATCGACGCCCGAACGAAAATGTAAATTTTATTGTGATTACAACAACAAGAACAACCAACAATAACAACAACAACAACAGCTTCTGCTACTTACCCCCCAAAAAAAGGAACCAACTGCTACACCCAATCCACTACCTTCTCAAAGAAGAAAAGTTGAATTGCTTTGTTGTTTTTTTTTTACCCTCCCCCTTTTTTTTTGTGTGTGTATGTGTGGTAGTGGTTGTTCCACCTCATTTTTACTCAACCGGCAATAAGAGTCCGAGTTTCAAATCATAGCGGATGCAGCAATAAAACAGCACACATGTTGGCAACATGAAACTCAACAGCAACGATGGCGATTCGTTGGTTGGTGGCAATTTCGTCCTTCTGCTACTGTACTTCTTCTTTTCATTCCACTCTACTATACAGTATACTACTACTGTGGCAATTTGGTTTCAAACCCCCCCTCCCCTACACACACATTTTTTCTTCCGTCGACGACGAACCTGTTACTTCTTATAATGGACCAATGACAACCCTTCTCGTCGAACGAGAGCATCTGCCAATCAACGTACAGGGTTGTCGGCGCGTGACCCAACATAGTAACCCGAACCCACCAATATCCCTCGCAGTTTTCTTTATTATAAAGATACAACAGCAGTTCTTTACAGCTTTTCTGGTTTCTAGGGGGTGGATTTTTTTTTGGAGCGAGTTTTGGTTTCTTCAGATTTTGGTTTTTGATTTTTTGTTTTGTTGTTTTGAAATTTGTTTGTTTGACTTTTGTTGTTGACTTGAAATTTTTGTTGGAATCAACTTAACGTAGTTCAAAGTTTTGGTTTTGTTTGTAATGACTTTTAAAGTAGTTTTGGACGCAATGATAAGCGAATGGTTATGTTAAACTCCACTGCAAGTTTTGCAAGCCTCACTTGAAGTTTTATGAACTTCACTGCATAACTCAAGTGCTATGCTGGAAAGCAAAATGCCACTCTAACACTGAAATTCAATTATTTTTTTATTGTTATTTTTTTAACGAGAACTTTTAGAATTTGATGCAACATAATTTTTTATACAGTATATTAGCATTTCATACACGTATTACATTTTAGTATGTAATTGCTATAGTTTACAGGCTATAGGCTTCACATAGCTTATTACTGTAGATTGAACTATCATATTTTCTATACAGTTTAATGTATAAATATGGTTGAATATTTTTACATTTGTTATATTTCACATTTAGTTATACGACATTCGAAACTTAATTTAACGATTTGAAAATTTGGAAAATATATTCACTTTATTTTACAATATATTTACATTACAGTATATCTATACAGTATATATGTAAAAGTAAACTTTTATTATATTTGTCAATGCTTCCATTCCTATTTTTATTACAGTAGTTTTCTTTTTGGTACAATTAATTGAAAAATTTTTTGTAGTTTCACACTTGGTTTTATAGGACGATTAACTACTATTTGATATAGAATTTTATAAAATACGGTTTGATTATGGACACCTTAGTGATTCTAAGATTATCAAAAACAATCCTATTGCACATTGGTCATTGTAAAAAAAATAGTGTTTTTTTTTTCTTCAAATTTCACATCATTAGGCAAACCCGATAACTATCGAATAATGGTGTCGTGCAAGGATCGTGAAAACTTGGTAGTTCAAAAAATTAACCGCTTTTTGTTTCAAATTAAAGTTCGGTTAAATTTTTATTATCTTTTTGCGCTTTTTATTTTTTTTTTTCTTTTAAACTATGTATTATTTCTTTGGAAGTAGTAGCAATTATATTATATCAGTTTATCTTTTGGAAGAAAAAAAGAAGATGAACTGATATCTTAAGTCATCATGTTTGTATACGTTGGGAATACGTGTATAAGAGAAACAATAGTACACTTCAACTTTTTTATATCTATAATAATAATAATGAACAAAAAAAAAACTAAATGTCGATTGGGAAAGTCTCTAAACAATCTGCCGTAAAGTCGTTTATTTTCCCTTGGCAATAGATCATTCTCACCCTCTCTTTCTCTCTTCTCATCATTATCTTCCTCATCATCATCATCATCATCTTTGCGTTTGTTCATTTGCATTCGACGCCTTTATCCAGCGAATGACTCATACGCACGCATTGAGTTATTAAGGTTCTCTTTGAATGCCAAGTCGATATTTATCCTGCAACAGCGAATCACCCTATAATTCATCCTTATTGCGCCACGTCGTACAATAAACGTCCATCTTTTTTTTTTATATATATAATTTTTTTTCATTCTACTACTCTTCTTCTCTCGTGTCATGCCATCCATCCATCCATCCATCGTAGGTGACGTCAGAATGGCAGTCAACCCAACGTCCCAAATCATACAATTGATGCGAACTCAGCACTCATCCATCAATGTCTGTCGCGCTTCGTCCTATTGTCTAGTGAGGCGGGGGCCCACAGCCATCTGCATAAAAGAGTCGACGACCACCATCGACTTCCAAGTGGTGGTTTTTGAAAAGATGAAAAAAAAGTTTAGCTACCGACAGCACCGATTCCATCGTGGTGGTGTTAAGTGGATACACTCGGAATTTAACTTCAGAGGTGTTGTGTTTAAAATTGATTTTAAACGATCGATTCGCGAACGATAGATTGTTTCTTATTTGGGTGAAATATTGTGTATATTTTATATGATTATGTCTTTAAAATCTTTGCTTATATTTTTAAAATTAAAATTTTAAAAATAAATTGATGGCAAAATGGTTATCAATTAACAGCATCGTATTAGGACTCCGCTAGTGATTAATGTATTTTAATTTTATTTATTTTAAAAAGTTTTTCACTCCAGAAGGAATGAACAAGTACAGTGGAATTCCGGTTATTATAATCACGGATTATGTTATCAATTGGTTATTTTTAACAAAATCGATTCCAACACAATGTTTAATGTTCTTTTATGAAATTGTGTAATGTTATCAGCCTGTTATTGTAATCAAAAAGCACTGGTTCCAAAGTGTGATCACAATTACCGGATTCAGTAACTAATTACAAACCAGGGGAGCAATATAATATAATTGAACTGATGGTAATATTAATATTATAATAATTTAATATTTGACATCAACTCAGGAGTATTGATCTAAATCATTAAAAATTTACATCATTGAAAATTATTATTTTTAAGAAAAAAATTTTTTTTTAATAAATTAATTAAAAATATATGAAAAATCGTTAAAAATTCAAATCCTTCAAAATATGACAATTTTATTATTTAAACATTTTTAATGGTATTTTTTGATTTATGCGAATTTTTTATATGTGAGTTTGATAAAATGCTGAGAAAAATCTATATGGTAACAAAATTTCGCTATTATGCGACGTTTGGTGGTGCGGAAATAACTTTATTTAAAATTCGATATATGCAATTTTTGATTTTTTTTGTGAGGTTTGCGCAGAACATAAATCAATGACTTTTGTTAAGTACTGTACTTGTACTTACTTATTATTTACTTATGTACGTACTTGTACACCAACTTCCTGTAGGCATACTGTTAAATGAGATAAAGACGATATTCAGGTGTGTTTTTTTTTATAATTATATTTATAGTAGTTAATTGAGTTGACATGGTGAATATACTGATCATTTTTTTCTCAAAGTCACTTTTCGTAGGACATGAGACATTTCAACTTGAGATTAGGATCTAAAAGGGATGCATATATAAAACGAACCGTCTGCAAAATGTGGGGCAATTAGGTTTCCTGGTAACAGATAAACGGGATCAATGTCAAGGGGAAACAAACGCTGCGAGATGGCGCTACCACTAGTTGTTGGAAACATGTACAGAAGGGGGACGTTCGTCGATGCCGCACACACACCTAGTAGTGTAGTAGTCCAGAGTGGTCTAGGAAATGATGTCGAGCGCACGTTATATCGATTCGAGGGTGTCCGATCCCGGATCGTTGACGAGCTATCACGTGATGTATTAGCCACATCGAGAAGGTATAATGAAAATTAATTTACACCGATTCAGCAAAAGAAAAACAATACATGTGTATTATGTATGTAGCTTCTTCTTTTGGTGATGATGAGCGGCAGTTTTGACCATCGAGTTATTGCCAATTCGCGAATATGGGAAGTTTTTATTAGCCGAAATTTTTGACGTCTTGTTTTTGTTTTTTTTTCACTTTATTGGTGACATTCTACAAATCCGTCGATTTTTTGTTCGTTTTGTGTTTGAAGTTCGACTTTTGAGATTCAACTTTGAAGTTTGACATTACCTAAATGTCTAATTTTGACGTCATGTTTTTTTTTTTTTTTTGTTTTTTTTTTGACTTTTTTTTTTTGGTGACATTCAACAAATCCGTCGATTTTTCTTTGAAGTTCGACTTTTGAGGTTCAACTTTGAAGTTCGGCACAGTGATTTTGGAGTAGTGCTTGTCTTTTGGTTGGCCCCAAACGTTGTTTGCGCCTTGTCTTTCTTATTTTTCTTTTTTAGGGGTGGGTTGGTCCCCAAACGTTGTTATTGTTGTGGTGGGTGTTTATATACATGTCGTGAGCGCCAAGGTTTTCTTCTCTTGTTTACTACCCCTCCTCGTTGGCTATCCCATCCACCCCCGCGCGACGGTCGCGCTGGGTTTCATTGTAACCAGAAAGCGAGAGAAGAGGCGATGTATTAGTCGCTCGTTGATTTATGCCTGCCATCGACCAGAGCCATCCCGAGGCCCTGGCCATAAATCCTGGTTTCCTGGCAGCTCCACATTAACTCCGAGAGAGAAAGCGCCCTCTCTTTCTCTCTATACTCGCCTTTTCCCCCTCCTGCCACTGGGGGTCTGTCGTCAGACGGAAGCGCGAGCACGAGGGACCCCAACAGCCACTGGTCCTCTCTCTCGCTCTCTACTATTCGACAGTTTTAAACCATCAGCAGAAGCAGCAACATGAAACACGCGGCCGACTTTACCTGACAGGTAGACATTTCCGCTTTTTAATTTATTTTTATTATTTTTATTTCCCATTTGTGTTATTTTATTCGTCGGTTTTCATATGTTTTTTCTGAGGGTGTTTATTTTGTGGAGGGGGGGGAGTGTGTTATTATTATTATAAGTAAGGTTATGATTTTTTTGGGGGGGAGGGGGTCGTTGTATAGAGATGTCTATTCTTTATTTTTTAGATATATATTTTTTTCGGTATGATGCTTATATGTGTTGCGTGTGAATCGTACGACAATACCCAAGGTTGGTCATTGAAACTGATTTATTCGAAGACTCCATTGGTTTCTGTGTGTGTTTGTTGCATGATGATGGATGTTGGTGATGCATCGCCCTCATTGTAACTGTCCAGAAAGAATATGGAGATAGAGAAAAAAAATTGATGTGTTTTTTTTTTCTTTTCGATATTTATTTCCTCCTGTTTTTTTTTTCATTTTATATACTCCTACCCCCCATGTGTCTATTTTTTTTTGTCGTCGTCGTGGTTGTTGTTGTTGTCACTCGCTCGACATCCTTCAAAACCTTGAGGAAGTGTTCTTTTCTGTGAAGCGTGCAACGTGTTCGTTTACAATCCATTCCTGTGACATTTTTGACACAGCAGATCTTTGACGATCCTTATTTTTTATAAGGGTTAAAAATTCATACTTTGTGTTTGGTATGATATTTCTAGTGGCAATTTTTTTTTGTAAACAAATATATTGATCCGTGTCGAACATTAACGCATAGTTGTCGCCAATTGTTAAATTTATAATTTTTTTGTGGGGTTAATGAAATGTAAGGCATGAAAAGTTTGATTTCGTCCCGTTATAAGTACAGAAACCTAGTAACCTTGAAATTTTTTTTACCCCCATTTTCCTTTAAAATGCTTCTGTCATTCGTCCCTAGATGGCGCTATCGATTATTTCTTGGCCTACTCTTTCTACAGTAGGCTGCTCTAGTAGGACACTTTGTGTTAATATTCTATGAGTACCTCTAGAAAATAAACAAAATTACGTCATCATTAATGTGACATTTAATGACATGTACTTCATGAAATTTTACGTTCACGTCGTTCATGTATAAATGTATTAAGTGGATAATATTACAATTGCCAATTTTTTCTTCCCGCAACTGTCACCTCACCTCGATGATGTGATATCTACTATTGTCACAATCTTTTTTGATAAATGGCATGACACAATTCGATAGATTTCAACATTTTGATAGATAGGTTGTTTGTTTAGATACATACTAACGAAAAGTTCAAATTTGAACCGGATTTTTTTTAACCATTTGGCGTCGAACGAATTCCGGTTAATTTTGAACATGCATCATTGATGCCAATATTTGCTAGGTATACACCAAATACAACCTATTTATATATAGTGTGTATCAGAAATGCACATTGTTTTTTTTTTGTTCGCATAGTTTAATGCGGACAAAGTAATTAACCTTGAATGATAGGAAAAGACGTAAAAATGATGATTGATGGACGAGTCGATTTTGAAAACATTCTTGCCAAGGGGTCAACCTCCTTGTTAATAAATTCATATATACCTACCGAGATGCAGCTGCTATGGCCGTAAATTAAAACACCATGGAGTAATAATGGGTGGAGACGAAAATTGACCTCAAAGGGTGACCTTGATTAGAGTTACATATTAAAAGATGACAAATAATGGTAAATAAATAATTTTTTATTTTTGTAAAAAAAAATCGATATTAGTAAATTTTTTTATATTTTTTTTTCGAGATGAAAGGAAAACAAGTTTTAACGATTGGCGATAAGTTCCCCGTTGAATGTGACACCGTGTTGTCATTTGGAGAACACGAGTTGCGTGCGTGTCACCAAGAGCAGCAGCTGTTTTCTGCTTCTTGACTGGATGAAGGATGTATTTGCTTTATGCAACTTGTCCTGCCTATCAATCACAGGTTGGAACAAGGACGCGATGGTTGTTGTTTGTCCTGAATAGTATCGATTTAGAATGCATGATGATGAGTGGTTTATTTTTGTATCGAGCTAGGTGAATGTTTGCGTTGTGTTATGTTGCGTTGTGTTGTGATGTGAAGGTTTATTGTGAAAGTTTCATAACACGAGGGATGTCAACATTGAGAAAGTTACTGTTTGTCAACGTTGATCAAATTGTTCATATAAAATTGCTATGTTTGTGAAATTTGGTTAATTTAAATGGACTTAGAAATTATTTCATTTGATTCGTATGTTGTCAACTTTTTGTAGTTCTTTTGTTTTGTTTTTTGACACTGGGCATGGGTTTTTTTAATACAGTATATATATTTATATATATATATATGAGTTTGAAATGACGAATAATAGTAATTATAGGAAGTAGTCTTGAATTATTCCAAGTTGATTAACAAGTGAGAAGTATGCTGATGGATGATAATGATGATGTGTTACGTGTGAAATAATAGTGGAAGACTTTCCCAACTTGATCCTGTTTAGTTTCCGAATTTTTTTTTTGTTTTCTTTTTTTTTTCACACGTGTTTTTTCTTATACCATATATGGAAAAGTTCCAGTTTTAATAACGTCAATTTGTCTGCTTGTTGATTTTGAGGATTTCTTCAATGACAGTGTCGAATGCTTTGGTAATGTCGATTGCTACAAGTAAGTTTAAAAAAAAAGGACTTTGGGGATCTTCCTGTATATACAACAATTGATGTTATTTTTATTGTTGTTGTTAAGCAGAGTTTTGAGGGGGATGGATGAGGATAAGCTTTCATCTGTCTGTCCGTCTGTCCATCGTTTAAGTTCTCCTCAACTGCCTTTCTTGTTCCTCTTTTCTGTCCCTGGGTGCGAGGTGGTGCCATGGCCTCATCTTTCACCGTCCGTTCCACCCACAGTTGAAATTCTTTTCTCTTTCCAACTTCCCCCATCGACTTATGGTTCTAAATCACCACTGCCATAAATCCTGCGGTTAATAATTGCTACGGTCGGTTGCTTTTCCGACCGTTTTTTTCCGTCTTTTTTTTCTCCCCTTTTTTTCTTACATATATATTTTATTATTATCCCACTTCTCGAAACTGGACCTTGTTTCTTCTCGTGCGGGGGTGGTATTTTTTTTTGAGGGATCGTGTCCAAAACGAAATATAGATCTAACAAATAACAAGTATAAGAAGGAAAAAAACGTAGTGCTAGGTATAAAGGAGTGATGGTGGTTTGATGTTTGTTGGTCACGTGGGACAAAGGAAAAGTTGGAGCGCCAAAAACAAGTCTTTGCGGGACAAAGGAAATCGCCGACCCCCTGATTTATGTCGCTGGCAACCGGATGGGATGTGTCAATTATGGAAACGGGGAAAGAGATTTATGAGTGACGCCTATAGCTAGAGTCTTTTCGCTCCCTTGTGTGTGTGTGTGTGTGTGTGTGTGTGTGGACCAATGGTGTAACATTGTCTCTGTTGGAAATGCGCGTGACGCCTGAGTAGAGAATGGATAGATATAGGATAGGTGGATGGATTGAGGGAGGGGGATGTGGGAGAATGAAACCAGGGAAGTGGTGCTAAAACCTATCATGTCGGAGTGAGGTGACACAAAAGTTCAGTTACCTCCATTAACTTTTACTCAATTTTTTTTTTTTATGTTTGCGTCTTACTTTTCTGAATTTCCCCTACACTTTTACGTAGGCCATAAGAGATTATATAACTTTGCGCAAAATGTTTTTTATACGCGGTCGTCGACTCGTACAAAAATGAATGGTGACAAAAGTTCAAATTATCGCTATCAATTTTCACTAATTTTTTTTGTTGGTTTTTTACCCCTTTGCTTTAATGCAGAAATAGTTATAAGAAAATATATCGAGTGACCTCAGTTTTATGCGATCCGAACTTTTGCTGATTCGATTTTACACGTTTTTTGATGAACACAAATCTGCTGGTGAGTTACTAAATTACTAGTGTGCCATTCCCCTCGTAAGCGACGAAACGGTACAGTTCAATTTCATTCATGGTAAAATTTAGTATGCATACCAATGTAGATGTAGAGGGGGAACAGAGACCAAAGTTGTGATATCAGATCAGCCGTAAGCTTTAATGATGTCATCATGATGTAGAATAGTATTGTATATCGAAACTACAACATATGTTATAATAAAGAGATCACGAATATTACAAAAGTGCTCGATTATATCGAGTTTAATATCGATATTGACGTCACATCCGTCACTCAAGAATTTTGGTAATATAGATTTTTTAAAATTTTTTATAAAAATTCTGTTATTTTAAATTTTTTAAATTTGTTTTTTAAGTCATTTTTTAATGAACCGTTGTGATAATGTATCAATCAATAGAGTGATAAAAAAAATTAATAGTCTAAACTAAAAGGGGTTAAATAATAGGTGCGTGTGTCTATGATGTATGTCGGCAGTTATATAGAGTTAAGTGACAGGTTTGGGGGGGTTGATGAACGGGTTCGGAGGCAGATTCGTCGGTTGATTAATTAATTATTGAATTAATGAATTGATCGTTTTAATGGCGAAAATGCTTTGCGCCTAAAGTCGCTTGCAACACGAGCTCGGATTAGATAATTATGTCTAATTAGGACGCAATGGACGTGAGATGATGAATGGGACTTTGTGGGTAGCCTGAAGAATTGGTAAACCCTCTAATTGATTCCATTCCTCTTCCGACGACGACGACATTTTGTAGCAAATACTATTTAGTATCTTTTATCATCAACTTTCATCGATGATGTCATTGAGAAAACGAAATTGGTATTGTTTAATTATAATCGTATAGGGTTGACATGGAGAATGTTTTTCTCGAAATAATATATTTAAGTGGCAGTGAATAAGAGATAGAGGAAATTTTATTGCGTTTTTATCTCGTATGTGTTGTTTTTTTCCACTTTTTATTTTATTTATATTTTGGGGTTCTATGTTTTATCCGCCCACAATCACTTGTTTAAGAAGAATTACTTGGCATTCGCTACGCCCCCGACTTTTGACTTCTCAATGAAACGTATAGATGATAAAAATGATTACATTCATAAAAAAAATAAACTCGAACGATTGTAATTTCAAATTGTGCGATATTGTGCTTTTATATAAACTGTATTTATAATAATAGTGTTGATTTTATTTTGTATGGAATGATTAAATTAGTTAATTGTCTTTTGTTTTCAAACACATAAACAAGGTTTTAAAGTAAATAAAAGGTTGTAACAAGTGATAGGTGAAAAAACACGTACAAAATTTACAAAAGTACCAAAAATAAATAAATACATAAATAAATAAATACATCATTGTACACAAAAACTCGATTATCCGAATGTAATTGGTCTAAGCTTATTTCGGATAAACGAAAATTCGGATAATTATTTCAATGTATACGCCTGGTTTGGTATTAAAATAAAAGCCAACAACATTGTACATGTTAAAATACGTGAACAGTTAACGATAAATGAATATATGTATGCGTAGTATTAACCTACAATTATTTGTTCGATAAATTATTCATAGTTATTTATTTATTTATTTTTATTGAACACTCAAATGAGCAAAATTGTTAACATGATCTTAGATCACTCACCATACAAAATATGATTTCTTAACTTTGGTTTAAAATGAATGCGTTGATATATACAGTGAATGCTAGTACCAACGAATGGTAATTTTTTTAAACGAAAAGAAAAATTATGGAAAACGATTGATTACATAATTAGATGTGTATGATATTCGTTTCTCGATAATGTATCGATTTTTATATTGACGTTAAATTTGTAAATAAATAAATATTTAAATGACAATAATTTCACCTAATTCGGATCAACCGGAACTTTGGATAATCGAGTTTTCAGTGTAGTGAGTAATCCGTTTGACCAGGTGCGTTCTAGTGAGCGATACTATCGTGCCCAACAAACACGCTCATATAGACTCAATTTGGTCGGTGTTGATGATCCGTTCCCTGCGGGCGGTTGAATCGTGATCCGAGGCAAACTTGCTGCCTTCGACACCATCAGATAATGGAGTCAATAATTATGCATCTACCTGAGGTGGCGGTTCCAGGTGTGAAGGGTGGGAAGTTGGAAGGTGAGAAGCACAGCCACCAACCAACAGCAGCAAGCAGCAGCAACTGTGGGGGTGAGAGACGTTTATTGCCAGCAGTCACTTTATCTCTTCTTCGACGCCCACGCACGTCCATGTTAATAGGAGGGTTTGGTTTACTCGACTTTTTTCCCAAAAGAAAAATACAGCGTATTGGATAGTAGCGTAAAAAAGGATTGAGATAAACGAGAAAATAAGGATGGGTGTTGTTTAGGTCATCAACAGCATCATCATCAGGATCCAACAGGTGGTTGGTTGGTGAAACTTAAGTTGATAGCGATGATGGTGATGATGGACTGAGTGTTGTTGATACAATCATTGGTGTTTTACTCTTTCTTTTTTGTAAAGTTTTTATTGTTGTTATCTCGATGGGTATCCTGGAACGGAATCGTAGATGGTGATTTTTGTTATACGCTTTATAACTTCACTTGTGAGTGAACTGGGAATTGAACGTATAACCATTAAATTTAAACGATTCTCTCTTTATGCGATTTTTGGTACATTGGACTATACTGTCATCTACAGATGCCTGTCATCTACAGACGTTTATAAGAGTATACTGTACGTGTACAGTATAGTGCAATGTACCCAAAAAATGACAGACTCGTTTAAATCGAAAACCGCATAAGTCCAATGTGACAAATATTGCGTAAATCGAAAATGGAATAACTCAAACATAAATCGAATGTTTAATTATCGTACGGTATTGCATATAAATTCACATAAAACGAAACCAAACTTGCAAAAATGCAAAATGAAATTATTACTCAAAGATAGAACGGAATTCGCATATGTCAAATGTCTACCGCATAAAGCATACGTCTAATGTAAAAAAAAAAATCGCATAAATCGAATTGAAAATAAAGTTGCCGGTATTGTTACAGAGCATTTTTAATGTATGTGTTGCTTGTTGAAATGGAATGTACGGTTTCGTCATTAAGATTTTGCATTAAGATCTTTGCAACGACTAAAACCATCCTGTGATTTTCTGTAACATTATTTGTGTATACGTTACCGGCAATGTATATAATCCTGACATTCTATAGAACGCCAAACCTGATTTAGGCAATGCATGAAATTATATATAGTTGCATGCACATACAGTATATGCGTAATAGTGCACGTACAATACACATGTTTTACCCTTATTATGCATATGGTTGTATGTGTAAATAATGTTTATTCTATACATGTAGCTTAAATGTGAAATACTGTGCTTAGTTTGTATTTGATTTAATAATTTTATAATTACAATATTGATTTTCTTTTTCCTCTTTTCTAGGTAAGTAATCAATTCCATGCTTCGATTGACAAGTTAAGTGCGATGCCAAAAACTACAACAGTATGTAAACAAAATTTCATTCTATATACGAGCCTAGCATTACAAACGATCTGAATTATACTGTACATTAAGTATATCGCGTCTACAACTACTTGTGTTACTGTATATTGGTCATTATCGATTGTTTGTAAAAAGCTAAAAATGGTCGATTATTTGGTGTTGGATGTTTTGTTTTAGAATGTTGCAGACCTCCAATAAGCATTTCATGTTTTGATGTGAGACAACTTAGAAATTCCAATGTGTTAAGTGACATTGTGTTGGTGTTAAGTAACATTTTTACAGTTTCGAGAAAATTGCATTGAAAGATCTGAACTTGTCCTGCTGTCTTTGGGATACTTAAACACTTTCTTGCACTAATTATCTTTGCACATATTGCTGCTTTGTTTTAAATTATGCGTCAGAGAGTTAGAATTGCACCTAACACATTCGAAAACGCTTCTAGGTCATTTTTGACAAAAATTTTACTTAACACCCTATTACACCAGGTCCCTTCAATTATCTTTTGCCTCATTGACGCATTTCATCGACGTTAAAACGCATAAACAGTTCCATATACGTTCATTTGTACAACAAAACTCATTGTTTTCGCTGTCTAGTTTCAATACGAGTTGAAACGTTAAAATAACACAAATCGTTCTCATTGCCTTTTGCGGTTGTCTGGATCATTTTCTAAGTGTCTTGAGAAGAAGCTAAAATGGAAAACTAAAAGCACTTATTTCTCTACTACCACCTCTTCCCCCCCCTCTTCTTTTTACACTACTATTACTGGCTGTTTGCAACTGCTCGATCACCTTATATAGCCTCCACCATTTATACGACGACGAGGTTCGTTTTCGAATGCAAACCCTCTCGACGTTGTTGCTGTTGTTGAAACGCTCGAAGGCATACTAATGGGCTAACTTGGAGGGGGCAGAAGGGGGGAAGGGGGTATGAGGTTCATGGGGGACGATGGAGCTTTATATCGTCTGCCACGTTGAGCCAGGTAAGAGCGAACGAATTGATGTGCACAGCACCAATCCGATGTTATTAATTTTGGCTAACCGCACGACTGGCCCGCGCTGGGCATCGCAAAGCCACAACGGCCTTTGACCCCCTTTCTCTCTCTTTGCAACACCCACGCATTCTAACCCCCCTCCTTTTCCTCCTCCCGATTCTCTCTACCCCCTTTCGTTTTCACCCAGTCACGTACCGAAACGGCCAATGGTATAGCAACGTCTATGTCTTCGTTTCCTTTAATGGTTGTTCGACTTGCATGTCGTTTTGCCTATGTTTTATCTCGTTGCTTTTTTCCTTCACACTTATTGTGTATTTTGATTTGGTTCGTCTTGGTTGATCCTGAAAGGTGGGGGTGCACTAAAGTAGGTTAGTTTTTTTATAGTTAAGTAAAATTTTACAAATTGTCTTATATGGTAAATGTACGTGAGTTGTATATTGTATGAGGGTAGATCAAAATGTTCCCGGAAAATGGTTTTAAAAAGTGGGGGTGTACTTAAGATGTTAACAAGTGGGGTTAGTATGTTAGTGTTTTTATAGCTAGGTTAAATTGTTCAAATTGACTATATGTAAATCTTGGTGAGTTGTATACTGTACTGTGAAAAAGTTGATAAAAAAAGTTTCCGGAAAAAAATAATTGTTTATTCATGTTAATTTTCCGGGAAATTTTTGATATAGTGCATACTCTTGTAATTTGTAACGTGGTACTGTATAATTTGAATAGTTTTTGTTAATACCGACAACTGTGGTGATTTGAAGTAATAATGTTAAGGTTGTCATTAATTCTTGTTAGACACATTAACACATCGTTGTAATAGTTAAATGTTAAAACTGCTCAGTGTTACATTAAGTTTGTCGATGACCAGTGAACATTGCATATACTAACTTGATAGTGTAGCTACTATATACCTATAGATAATATCCTCATTTTATGAAATCTCCTTATATGCGATTTTATGCTAATATGCGACGAGAGAAAGTTTTCAGTTGCTTATGACATGCTCTCTATTATCCTAACTTTGAATTCATATCGTTTGAATCTAAACGTCTGTGACGTTTATTTTGATTATACAGAGTGTTTGCGATAAATTGACCACTTTTCAATTGGTCATAACTTCGTGACCATGGTGGTATGTAAAACGTAATTGCATTTGAACGGACTTATTGGCTACAACGGCTTTTTTTTTGCGACTTTTTCGTTAATTCTCGTTAGCTCACTTAAGTTCACTTAGCAGCTTACATTTTTTTTCTGATCAATTAATTGTTCAAAAAATGCTGTCATAGGGGGGTGATCATTACTATTGACAGTACCATGATCCGGTCGGTTATTATTTGTCATGGGAACTTCATCCAAATGCTTCACAAACAGCACTCGCCTTTTCGCTATATTATATTTTTAGCACTTTATATATTGGTAAGTGATTCTCTCATTCGTACACTATCGTTTACACATAGTTACGTCACTGCTTATTTATTAAGTCGATCGAACGATTTAATTAAAAATAAATGATACATTTTGTCGCAAGCACCCTGCACTTTATTTTATTGTTTTTACTCAAGTTTTTGTTTATGAAATATGTAAATATTGTAAAACATAGTAAAGCGAGCATTGGCCTTCAATTGTGCGAAAACAATTATTTTTTTTAAATGTTAAGAATATATATATTATATATATAAAAAAAACCACAATAACAAAACTATCATAACAATAATATTTTTATTGTTTAGGAATTTATTGTTTATCATTCACTTTCTTTTTGCTTTGTTGCTGTTTAACCTTTTTGTATGAGGAGTTGTAGACGTCATGTTATGACAGGTCGGTTTTTCGTTTCATATTTTTTTCTTCTCTCTACAATCAACCAACCATGTCCTAAGGCTATACTTAAACCCCCCCAGAAAAAAAAAACACACTCACCTGTTTGGAAGTGTAACGAGTTGTTGTACCTCTTCTTTCATCTGTGATTTAATCACATGACCCAAGGAGGAGGAGGAGGATGATGGTAATGATGAAAATAAAAGCCAAAGGATGATAATACCAAGAAGGTGCAATCTCTGGTACCGAGCCAAAAGATTGGGTCTTGGAAAAATGTTATTAGCTCGAAAGCAATAAACTAAGAAAATAATAAGCAATTGCATGCCATGCTACTCTAAATCATCTCGTCCATGTTGTTGCATCCTTCAACTTGTACGGTTTTATTGTGTACTACATAGTTGTTAGGTAATTTTTTTTCACTGATTTATTATATATATATTTTTTTTTGTAGATTTTTATTTTTCTATTATTTTTATTATTTTGGTTCTATGTTTTGTGTATGAGAGAATTTTTTTTGTAATTTGTAATAATTTTTTTTTCAAATATATAAAATGGACATTAATTAAGATGAACGGATGATGAAGTTCGGTTAAAATATTTTTTCAATGTTCGTTAATTATCAATTTTACTATTCTGATTTTTAGAAATATAAGATATTTTTTTAATAGATATTTTTAATAGGTTTTGTGATGGATTAACTGGAATTGAAAACGTAGGAATTTTTTGTGATGATATTTTATGGAGAAAGGGATTTTTACTGTTAGTTTTTTTTATTATATATCGTTAATTTAATTTGTATAATATAGATTTTTTTCTCTAAAATTCATTAATATTAATAACTTTGTGAATATTATAAATCTTTTTCATTTCTGTGTTATGTTGTACCGATTAACCGGATAGTACAAAGAAAATGGGATTTTTGGATCACCCTGTTGTTTTGTTTTTTAATATTAAAAAAAATATCAATTATATTTTTAAATGTAATTTCATTTGTCAAATATATCAAGTTATTTACGTGTGGAATTTAATTATTTGATTTAATCTACAGGGTGATCCAGAAATATTTCATTGCCCACTAAACTGAAATATAATAGCGTACATTAAAGTTGTGTGTGTATTATTATTATGTGTTTCTCACCAAAATTATTGAAATATAGTTGTGGAATATAGTGCTAAAAATCTACAGGGTGTTCCGAAAACTATTTTATTGAATATTATGAACATAACTACATTAGGGTATAATGATGTTTTATCTTATCAAAATAATTCAGGTATATGTACAAATAATACAATTTATTATATTTAAAAATACAGGGTGACATATTGTTACACATATTTTTAGCTTTATTGACAAATTTATTCAACTTGACCCCCTTTTATGTTGTTTAAAACAACTTCATGTAAAACTTTAACGTGCCATAAAAAAACTACTATTTTTATTTATTATTGGAACTTTATATCCTCCTTTTCAAATAAATAAATAAATGAAAACATTCGGACTGTGGATGAATCTAATCACGTGCAAACCGTCTTCTTAAGTGTGTCCTACAACAACCATATAAAAAGTGGTTTCAAACTTAGGGTAGGGTGGAAGACAAGTCTCACGTATAGTGTTGCACTAACTCTTGGGACATTTATTTATATATATATATTTATTTTACTATTTTTTAGGGGTAGAAAGGGGGAGGGGGTAGGTGATATCATTTCCCATCTGTGCAGCAAAAGTTGTGTTGAGGGACCCATCGGTTAATGAGCGATCCCCAGTTATGACTCGAACCCCCAACGTTGGATGAACCCTTTGGGGCCTTAAAAGCGAACGAAGATGCTAAGGCTGGCTACGTTGGCAATTGGTTTTTACTGGTGGTGTTTATGTTCCATAAAATCATAAAGCCAACAACAAATCACTCGGGGGTAAACAAATATCACCGGTCGCGAGTTACAACACAATAAAAGTATCGTGGCAGAAATTGGGCCTCCAATTTTCCCCGTCGCCAATTATCTAACTTGTCTTATCATATATTTATTTATATATATATAGTGTATATATATGGGTATAAAAAATGGAAAGGTGGAGACTGTGTTGTGTGGTTAAAAGGTGCACAACGAATGAATGGTGGTGGTGATGTGGAACGAGAAAATCGCCATCTTCGGTTGTTTGTTGGTGGTTTATGGTCGTTGGAATGTATATATGAAGTTGGATGTGTTATAGGATGAGGTATCTAGAAAGTGTAGTCGTTTGTGTAAAAAAAAGTAGGTTAGTTCGAATGTTCAACATTGAACCGGATTTTTCGTTGTTCCTGGAACATTCGTCTCTATGGGTGCTGAAGCAAAGAAAATCCGGGTGAATTTTGAACATCGTACAACATCGTATAACACGAACCTTGTATTTATTTTTTTTAGGGTTTTCAATTTAAAATACTTTAGCGTGTTTACAATAAAATCATAAGATAATAATAATATTGAATTATAAGTTCAATAGACGGACAAGTTCCAGCATTGAGTCGACGTATTGATTTAATCTCGTTATATTATCTTTGATAATATAAATCAACAATGCATTGGTTTTTAAAATTGAAATTACATATTCTACCTGATTCTTATAAACCGGAATTTTTAATTGAAATGGCCTAATTTCGGATCATGGATTTTTTAGTGTAGTGAGTCGAAAGCTTTAGTAATATCAGTCTGGATTGATGTACTGTTTTCTATGAGGATTTGACGCCTCAGACCAATTATCTGCGACAAAATTGATAATTCATTGTGAACAAAATGAACGTCACTTTCATTATTTATTTTTTTAAATTAAAAAAAAAAAGAGCAATAGTTGTAAAAATTAGCTTAATTTTCTTAGAATCATAAAAAGCATTCGAGCACACATAGTCGCTATTACACAACTTGTTCTTCATTAACACCAAACTAATGCTATTTAACGACTGAAGATGCGCGAGTAGATAACGACAAACCTGCATCAACCGAGTGAATCCTAAAGACCTAAGGGGTTGTTGTTGTTGTTGTTGTTATAGTGGGTAGTGTTGTAGAAGAGTAAAAGGAGGATTTGGAAACGTTTATTAGCTCGCGGTTGTGCTAGTTGGCGAGTAAACCCCCTCCTCGTATAGAGGATGATCCCTCTCATTGCCATAAACAGGTGAAAAGTTGATCCCAGTTGAAAGGTCAGGCAATTGGGCTTGATTTCGCACCAATTTACGGCGACATTGTGCACTCACAAAGCATGAATAATAAGCCCTTATCACTAAATCGTCATCACTAAATAGTCGTCTCCAGATATACAACTGATTACTCTTCCCCCTTTTAAATCTGCGCAGTTTCCAAAGGAGGCTTAGGGGGCCCTTGATTAGATTTCGTATTGTATACACCAACACTCCACTCGAGATGTGTGTGTATTAGAAGGTGAGAAGCGGCGTTATTATTTTTATTATGTTTCGAGAAAGTTGTTGTATTAGCTAATAACTGAAAGCAATGGCGCCTTTAACGATTGTTAGATACAATCGTATACACTATATGACTATATAGTGTGTTCTAGAATTGATAGAAAATAAGGTTCTAAGAAAATTTAATAACTGTCTTATTACTTCTGGATCACTCTGTATATGTGTGTATATACGTAATACCTATGCCTTAATATTCATACAACGTATACAGTATATTTACAGTGTAGTATTCCACGATTAAACGAGTAACACGTAGTATTTCCGGGATCCAAAAAAAAAGTGAACGTCTTAAGCGGGAAACTTGTTAAATGGACGATATTGAAATATTGTTTCTTAACTTGAAAATTTTATTTTTTAAATTAAAAATATTCAGTATATTACGGTACATCATAATGGTCTCTAAGCGAAAAGAGTTAGACCTAATAAGACTTATTTTACATCTTAAACGGACTGTGTTACCATAAATGCACATATACACGAGTATGCATACACTGTACAAAAGTACCGGTATATGTATTGAAGTTTGTATACACACGTATAATACACATAAACCAACTTATACGCATTCACGGAAAATATTGTAAAATTGCATATTTCACTTTTACGTTCGGATCACTCTCTACAGTGAGTTGTTGTATACTGTATGTTTCGACTACAGATTAAACGATTAAGTAGATATGCTTTAATTTTACGTGTAGGCTATATTCGAATATATATTCAATATACAGTAATTTTACTCCACTTTGCTTTTAAAGTACCATACAGAACTTTATACATTTCTTTCAGATCACCCTATATAAGCTGTCAAATGTTTTCCCTCCATGTTACAGTACTTTATCCATAAATCATTACTTATTATTATTATTATTCTATAATAATAATAATATAGAGCTAACACGCAAATTACTCAACATCTACAGGGTGATCCAGGCATTTCTATATGCCAATTTTCTACTGTACCGGTAGTGTATTTTGTAATTCTATTGTTGTCAACATTTCAATCCAATAAACAAATAATTTAAACGGTTTTTTAGACCACCTACTATGTAAATCTTGAACGACAGAATGCTTTCAATATATATAAACATTCAATGTCGACGTTGTTTTTCACTTAGCAGAACGAGTAGTTCATGGCATAACTAACACAAAGGGCAAACTGTCACTCGATGACATGAAGTTTGGCGTACCTTGAATCCGTAGCGAATCAGCTCTCCCCACCCTCTATTTTTTTCTCCATATACTTCACATAGTGCATAACGGAGATCCCAAGAGTCACAACCCCTCGGTTGTTGGAGAGTACTATTTTCCGCTCGACTTGGTCATTGAAAACCTATACAATAGGGGTCCTTTTCAACCCCCCCCCCCTCTACACTATATATATATGTTTTTTAACACACCCCCGCATTATATTGTCTGTTGGAAACAGCGCGACAAATCGCCAATAGGGACATCCACTGTGTGTGTGTGGGCGAAGAGGGGGGAAAAGATGAAAAGTGCACGTTGATGAAAAAAAAGTGACGTCACCTAATGTAACCTCACTTATAAGGGTGAAGGGTACATTCCTAGGGTTGGATTTTTGTTTGAAGAAGAAGTGGACAGGGGTTGTGTTAGACCCTTTTCGAGTGGGTTACTCGTCGATGGTATGGGTGAAAGGGGTTTATTTATTATTCATACAAGGTTGAAAGCTAAGGGGTCGTGTTTTTGTATATACTGTATGTGTATACACTTTTTTTCCGGAGTGTAATGCTAATTCAACCAAATGGTCAAATGCTGTTTTTTTTAACCCCCGTTTTTTTTAGTGAATTCCCTGAATGAAGTTAAAATATTGATAGTCCTTTTTACTTAAAATCACGTGCAAACGGATATAACATACAAAAATGAGGAAGTTTACCATATACAGTTTGTATGATTTTTTTGCTCGATTTATGCTTATGTATTTTATTATTATTTTATTGTCAGCACACCCCATAGGGACAATTAGAGGACGCGTAATACTCTTACCGACAGTGTTTGAATCGACATTCTATAAAATGACAATGGTAGACAATGTATGAAATTAGTATTGAAATAGTTACGTAAGCAAGCATTAGGTTTAAATTCGGGCCTACATTTAGGCTTAAATGGTTCGTTGGATGAAATACTGTTAACTATCAACTAATTATTCTAAACTAATCTAAATAGTTGTATACAAGATGTTATTTCATTCGTTGTCAAAAAAAAGCTAGACATTGTATCGAATGCCTGGATTTTATACATTTCCGGAAACATATCAACATTTTCAGTTGCGTATCCAGTTTTACAGGAGGAAATGTTGTTAACTAACTTAAACTTTAACTAACCTGAATAGTTGTGTATACAAGATGTTATTTCATAATTTTCCTAAAGAAGCTAGGCATTGTATAAAATGCTTGTATATATACATTTCCGGAAACATAACATTTTCAGTATCGAATTTTGCAGAACAGTAGACTTAGTTTCACGTTAGCGACAATTGAAACCCATTATTTTACGACATTAAAATGGGTAGTAAACTTACAGGTACAGAAGTAAACTACAGAAATTCTTCTCACACGTCGTGTTAAACACGTAATTTTTTTCTCCCTTGTAAAAGATTTGGAACACGAGGGTTTTAACACCGACGTCGTTGTTTTAAAAGATAAAAGACGACAGAGAAAACGAAGGAAAGGAATGACAAGAAGAAGGAGAAGAAAAAATAAACACCCCCTCCCCCTCTCCAACAACTGTAAAAGACGTAGGTCACCTGACGTGACAAAAGGATTAAATTATTTCCTCGACCAACCCGGCATTAAAAGTGTGTCTCGTCGTCGGACACGTGTAGGGCAAGGTGTCGTACGCCTGTTTAATTGTCTCGTCGCGCGCGAGAAAACGCGAGATCAGCGACGAGAATTTTTGGCCCCTTGCCATCCCCAACAAACACTCCGAATAACAACCACTTAAAACTGCATTGTCATCTAACGCTGTGCTAGTATACCCAAAGTAAAGAAAAGTAGACGTAGAACAATAGACAAACTAGACGTAGAACAACAATAACCAAAGAGACATTGCGATGAGGAAAACGCACTGTGCTGGTGTTCAGACTTGTTGACCAACAAGTCTGAACTTGTTGGAATTTTTCACAGAAAATTTGTCCACATTTATTCGCTAGCTTTTAAATGACATGTCTCTGGTATTATTTTTTGCTCCTTAGAACATTCCTAGAGTTTTGATCGAATATTTCAAATTGAGTCCGGTTGCATGAGAAATCTGACTTATTCCGGATAACTGTGGTGTTTTTACATACTGTAGATTATTGTTTTTTTGTCTTTTTTTTTGCCGTTGTTGTTGAATTCCTACTTTTGTGATTTGAACTTAAAATAATCGATGCTGGTTGCATGATAATTTCGGATATTTGAGAAATTCGGATATTTGAGTTAGTTTTTTTTTGTTTTTTACTGCATTGTTTTTATAACAAGTTGAAGCGTTTGAACGCATTTTCAATTGATGTACATAGCATCCGAATTTCGTATAATTTAAAATTCCGGATAACTGATTTTATAACTGTATTGACTTGATAGTAACTGTTGAACGTATTAAGTTGTATTAAGTTCCTAATTTCTTTGTGCGAACACTTAAAATATAAATTGATTTTTCGGATATTTGAGAATTTCGGATAACTGAATTGTTTCACTGTCTTGTTTTCATGGTGATTTTATTGTCTTTTACTGTCTTGTTTTCATAGTGATTTTAACATGTATTCGGTTCAGTTTTTGATACATTTCGCGTTAAATATTTCAAATTGATGTACATGTCCAAATTCCATTTACTGTACTGTAATTTATAATTTCGGATAAATGATTTTTTCACTTATTGAATTTATAATAATTTTCATGTTGACTTTATAATAAGCATGTATTCAGTTGTGTGATCGAACATACGACAAATACTTTAAGTTGCATGAAAATTCTGGCGATTTGACAATTTACGGATAACTGAGTTTTCATTACGGATAACTGAGTTTTTTAAAATGTTTTTTTTAAAAGTTATATTGTTTTTATAGTAGTTGAAAAAGTAATCTGTGTTACTTGTGACTTATTGGGGTGTTTTGACCACAATGCGTCTTGTGATTGGTTGGTTCGTGACACTGTACGCTGTAAACGGATCAAAAAACGTAATAAAAACACACAAACATGTCCGCTTTTATACGGGTGTTTTTGGAAAAGTTTACATTAGAAAGCAATGCGAGTATAGAAGGAGGTCATTCTTTTTCGTAACCCGGGATTACATTTCTGGTTGCGGTCGCGGTAGCACGCGGGGTGTCGGGCGTTAAAAAGACGAAAAATAAGAAAAAAAAACATGGCCGCCAAACACTTGTGTTGTTTCCACTCCGCCCCGCCTCCCCCCCTCCCTTTTCGCTCTTTTAAACTCGCTCTCTTCTCATTCCTCTCTCATTTAAAGCGAAACGGAGCCGTAATATTCTGGGGGCCCCGTTAATGCACCCGTTAATAACACCATAAACATCGCTAATTGTCGCACAAAGACAACATTTGTAGGCCTATTTCCAAAAGGAGAGGCATTTCAACTTTATTAACAATTGCGCGATGACAACGTTTGATGATGTCGCTCTCGTTCCTACTACCACCACCACCACCACCGCCTCTAACCTCCTCCTCCTCTCCACATCTCCCCCCCGTATCTTTTACCCTCGCTTTTCTCTATTTTTCACATCACTAGAAGTAGTAGTACGACTGCTTCTTCTGCTTCTTCTCCTTCTTCTGATGGATCCGAAGGCAAGTTGATTGCTTCACATTGCCACGGTCTCCTCATAAACATAAAATTTTGCCCGAATAGGCGCAGCCTTGCCTTATCACCTCGAGCGCAGAACGATACCACAATTATTTTTTTTCTTCATATACTTTTATTTCTTGCACACATCAACACTAGTAGTACGGAGTACTATGTGACCACCATCTTTTTTTTTCCTCCCGCAAAGGATCAGTTGTCCTTTTTTTCTTTCAGTAAAAAAAAATAATAACCAAGATGTCTGGTTTTTTTTTTGTCCCATCATCACTACCACAATACAGTATGTGTCTTCTCCAAGTGGGGGTTTTTTTTTGGTAGATATTTGTCCCCGTAAAGGATTGACCGTTAGGTGGTTTCTTTTCCCTTTCGTCGTCTCAAATGTCATCAACAAGTCGCTCCATCACCGACTTACCACTTATTAATTTTGAACTCCATCGTAAACAGTGGTCTTTTGCTACCACGAATGTCGTCGTCGTCGTCGTCGAACGCGTTACTATTACCTACCCCTGAAATGACACCCAAAACCATATTTTTTTTTATACTTATTTCAATAATAATAAAAAAAAAATCAATTTAGGAAAATGTGGAATTTTGTTTTTTTATAGAATGCAATTGGGTCGACCAAAAAGTTTTTTCTTATTAGAGATTTTATTTTCATATGGTCGAACTTACAATGCCCCCACGGCTTCGCTCGCGCATTATTCTGGAACCACAGCTCACACCACACCTGAATGGTTTTTTCAGAGATGGTAACATGAAATAAACAAATTCGGATGAAATTCTGAAGAGAGTTATTTTATCTATAGTGGTTAATTCCCAGATTACTGGTAAACTATTGATGTATAGAAATCTTCTCATGGTTATTCAGAACGGTTATATACGTTATTGAATAAAGTCGATTTCACGAGCCACATGACAAAATAAACAACTTAGCAATCGGTTCAGCAGTTCTCGAGATCGTTCGTGACAATGCTAAAAAGGCATTTATTTGCTTTGAGATGAGCTTTGTACTTTTTTTATATATGTGAACTACTATTAGGTACCGTACTTTGAAACTTGATAACTCTTTTTTTGAGCAGTTTAAAGAACCAGAATAAAAATACAGAGTAATGTTTTTTTTAAGCTTTAACTAGGTATTTCAGGAAATCACGTATTGCGAACTGTTAATATGTTCTATTTGTAATTATTATAATATCACTGAACAAAATTTCTCAGATTGACGAGTTTTGAGCGAAAATATTTTATACATTTTTTTTAACAAAACATGCAAAATATTAAAAAAACAACAACAAATAAAACATTAAGTATTTTGAACAATCAGGAATGATACAGAACAACAGAAAATTTTGAATTTCGCGCCAATGCATGGAACGAGACTTCAAATCTCGTTCTGCGTATTAGCGCGATATTCAAAATCGCATCTGCTGTTGTATAATTTCTTTCTCTTCATTTTACGAACATTATTTTGAAGAAACTTTATTTTTATTTTATTTTTTTTTGGAAACACTAATTTTTTTTTAAATTAATTTTTTCTTTCGTTGACGTCAACGACGATATTAGGTAAGGGAGTAGCGCAAGGATCTCTTTTTTCTAATAGGGGTTATTTTTTTTTCTGTGTGTGAGAGGAAGGAGATCACGTGCACCCGGAAAGCCCCTCTCGAGAGACGAGCAGAGGTTGACAGTCGTTCTTATTACCTGGTAGTCTTCTCTTCCCCCGCTGCTACGGACGTCAATCAAAAACCAACTCTGTCTTGGCAGGTGTCACTGTGCACGCGGGGTTTCAAAACCAGCAAGCAAACCCATCTAGGGCTTCACGAGCTTGTCACCGACGGGTGCTCGTCATAAGTTTTTTTCCCCAGTTTTTTTCTCTTTTTCTTTCTATTTTTTGTCTTATTCCCCTCTCTCTCACTTCACTCGTCTTCTTTTCCCCTAGTATCTCGTGTTCGAATTAATTTCGACGTCTCTTAAGAATTCACTAAGTTGGTCAAAAGTTGTTGTTTTTAATTTTGTGCTTCATCTTAAGTTGAGTAGATTATATATATATATTTAATAAAAAAAAGATGAACTCTTTAATGAGGTTTATATTACATTGTCGAGGATTAAATTCAACGTTTAAGACGTTTTCGGTTTAATGAAATATTATCGTCAGTGTGCCTTGAAAAATACAATCTTATAGCGAATAGGACACTTTCTTTAAGTATTATATGAAATAATGTATTTTTATATATTCTTTTCTATTTCACGTTCGCCTCCCACTCGTGCCGTGTGGGTTCAGTTTAGGGTCTGACACCGCGGGGGCAGGTTTTCTCGGGGCACTCCC
>JAQIWH010001606.1:0-30319 GCA_034695005.1 Cryptops parisi
TTAACTGGCATTTTCTGATTAACTGGCTGATTAACTGGCATTTTCTGATTAACTGATTAACATTTTCTGATTAATTTTTCATTCCCGTCATTATGACGGGCTTATCAACTACTAGTAGAGCAATAAAGAAAACGAAATATTTGGTATATTAAGTGCATAGAATCTGAACCCTGATTTTCACATCACCTCATTTTGAAATACATCACATGACTTTTCTGATGCTTCATTTCTTATCTCTCCTTCTTTCCCACCCCTTCCTTCCCACACCTCGTCGCGTAATCAGTATATCATTCATCCTATAATTTTGATATTTTTTCTTTTTTGTTTTTTTGTTATTACCAATGTATTTTCGTATGATCCGCCATAATTCATTTAAATCATGTTATTTATAGCTGTTTTTTTTTTTAACCCGACTCGATTGTTAGTTGGAGAACTGGGTACCTGTAAGAGGCCAAGCCGTTGGTACGCCATTTTCCCGAGTCAAATACCTTATTTCCAACTTGTATCATTTGTACTACTGATTCTCAAGAAATAAATCAATCAATAAATCAATAAATCAATAGTCCAAGTGGTCAATGAAACAATCTCTTCTGGCACATTACCGCAAAACGTTTCAAGTACTGTTATGTACTAGAAGACTTTTATTTTACTAGTAGTGAAATAAAAGTCTTGTTATCCGTGTGTAATAACTGTAGTAACTCATTAAATATATCTCCTTTTCAACTCATTTTTACGCAAGGAATGTGTTTCGTCAGATTCGGCGTGAAGCTAATTTTCCCGTTATAGTGAGGATTGAAGTTTATAATATTCGATTGCTTGAATCATTTTTTATATTTATTTTATTTTTAGAAAAAAAAAAAGTACACAACTCATACACTATTACACGTAAATTCATGGGTATACTTATAAAGAAATGCGTCAACAACACCGCGTGACAATGAATCAGCGATCGCGTAAACGGAGATCACTTGTATATTGATTATGTAATTTACAATACAACAAATTATCCATATTCAATCGAATTACCGGATTGTGCATTTCAACAATAACATAACTCACCCAAATCTCATCGTTGAACATAAGAGTACAAAGAATACACACCAATGAAGCCGAGTGTAAATAATACGTATGACTGTATCAACAGAAAGACTATTTTCAGAAAGAACATGAAATGAACCTTATACTAGTGTTTATTTGACCCTGTAACTCAAACCATTCAGGAGATATTCTCATGTTTAAGTAGGGGCAAAAACGTTTGGTTCACCCGGTACATGGTTATGTTATGTTATGTTATGGTATTCTGTGCGTTTCCATACCGACATGAGTCAACACAAGGACGAATGTGTCGAAGCAACATGAGAACTTAAATACGGGGTTAATATGGGGACTAAAAGTGGGATTTGAATAAAATAATACAAAATATATTTTATAGAGTTAGTATGATAGCGAATCACAACATGTTTATGCATTTTATTGGCACATTTATTTTTTGTGGATCATTACAGTGTAGTACGTGTAGTTTTCGAAAATTACGTGTCAAATGTAACAAAAATTACAGTAATTGGATCTTAATTTAAACCACATCAAATTAAGTACAAAAAAACAAACAAACTTGTAATTCAGAAAAGTATGTTACGAATGGTTTGTCCATCAGGTTGAATGTTTTCATAGTAACTCTAATTAGTCCGGCGTTATTATTCTTAGTCTATCTACTGTATGCCTAGAGTTTAGGCATACAGGCCACTAACTCATAATCTAGGCCTTAGATCATAACTTAGTGACCTCATTTCATGCATTAACTTAGAAACTGTAAAAAGTGGTTTAAAACGATCCAATTAATTGTTCTATAATGAAGTAAACTACAGTAATGAAAAATCATGTAAAATATCTAATTAGTGGCATTATCCCGTTGTTATTCCTCAATTGTCAATCGTTCCAAGACGTCGATAGGTGATCAGTTTCTTTTCTTAGAAGAAACCCGGTACTCTTTGTCCACAGACGCCAGCCTGAAATAGTGAATGTAAGCATTCTATAATTATACATGACACTTTCTGTCTCAAATTATGGATACATTTAGTTAATTCGTAGCTTTTTTTTCTGGTTAAACGAGTTTTTCAATTTAACGGAACTATACAAATGAATTTAGCTGTTTAATGATTGAACTATAATGTTGTGCTGTATCACGTGCATCTTGAGTACACGTAATGGATACGTACATTTTAAGCGTCCTTCATGACGTATATTACGTATATTTGTGGCGTAAGTTGGTTGTTGAGCTTTCGTTGCAGTAATAACTGCAATATTTTATTTTGTTTATTACTCGTCGATTACTGTATTTTGATTTGGTGTCTCTACTATGTGTAGCACCATTTGCTGAAGCTATACTGTATAATATACAGTATATTCATTATTGCAATCACAACAGGTGTTATTTTGAAATGCGTGCATTTTGACATGACATGACATGACAATCTTATCTGAACAAAACAATTATAATTTGCGCCAGCTAACGCATATACCAGAACAGCACTACATTTATATTAATAAAAGTCGATAAAAACTTAGCCCTTTCTACACCCGTCCATAATCAGAAAGTTTGACATGACATGTATTCCATAGTGACGCATATAGAGTCACTATAAGCACGTGACGCATATAGATACACTCTTTCTATCCCACCCACTCTTTCAATTTATAGTTACCATCGCTTTCCGTTTACTTGTTTTAGCGTTTGGAATTTATTGCCTATCTATTTGAGAAAACTTACATTTACCTGTACAGCCTCGAGTTGTATGTGATTATGTAATCATTTTAAAAAAAAATTGTATCAGCGTATTTTGCATTGTTTTTAGATTTGTTTGATGTCTCTTCTTTTTGTCCCATTGGGATGGTGTAATAGTTAAATAAATAAAAATAAAAATAGTTTGGGACGGAGGAAGTATGTCACTTTATAGGATATTATCTCTAGAGGAGAAACACTAGAAGTGTTACTAAAAATACTTTTGTAATAAATTACTCACTTTATATGCTTCATACGTAGAGCAGTTGAGAATGGCGTCAACCTAATGAGTGATAAGATATTATAACCATTGTTCACGTTTAGATAAAAAATGTTCAACCTATTACAAATATTTAATTTGTCACGTGTGAATATAGAAGCATGGGCAAATGTCAATTTATTGTCTATTAATATTCAATCTAAAATGGTATATAAACCTACTTGTTCATGAGGAGAATCATGGACTTCGCTTTCTGCACATTTATCAATAAACGAGTCAATTTCGTCTCTAAACTGAAAAAAAAATGTAATTTGATAATTTAGTGATTTACTTTCAAAATGAATAATAATTTGTAATTTGTAAGAAAGAATGGTAGTAAAATTGCAACCTCTGGTTTTATCATGAGGTTTGCGTATGCTTTTACCGCCGTCATATTAATTTCACCGTCGGATACCTGAATATGCAAAACACAATAAGTGGATATGTAATTTTTATATATACATACATACGTGTATAAGCTAATTGAGAAAAAGTTTGTTTATACACTACCATTTCAAGGTATTCATATACGCAAGCCATGTTTGCAGTGCCGCTTTCTGCCATTCAAATATATATTCATTAACATAATTTATTCATATATATATATATATAAAATCGTAACAACAATAGTGACCAAAACTATCTTGCAGATATAGCAGATTCACTGCAAATCGCTCATGCTATGCAGCAGGGTGATTATTTTGGTTGTTTGCATGAGTATTCAATACGAATTTAAAGTTGTTTAAAAACTAAACCTCTTTTCTGCATAATGAGAATGACCTGCAGAGAAGCTTTTATAGCAGCTTCCTGCTTTATAATTACTATTGTTGTTACAATTTTTTTTCAGTTGGATTGTTGGAAAGCGACACAGGATTTCGACTAAATGGACATATGTCTACAACATGCTAAATATGACTTGCTACGTAAGTCTCATGGTTTAGAATTTAAAAAAATTTAAAAAATGGTGAAAATGCATTTAAAGGTCAATAAAAAATAGCATCATTGGAAAAAAAAAGCTCAAGATGCTATATGTACTATATCCCAAACTTGGCATATTATATTAGATTTTTGAGTATTTACAGGCAACGCTCGGTAGGGACACCCTGTATTATATACTGTAATGACTAAGCTTTTAATCCACGGAAGTTTACCATCACAACGTAATTGTAAAGAATGAAGCCGACGGGTCATTGTTGCACTCATAAGAACGTGAGTGCAAATTTAAATTACTCCAGAACAATGAATTGCAATGATGGAGAATTGCTTACTATACATATAGTAATATTTTCTGATAGATGTTACCATACCAACACAAAAGTAAGCAGTAACTAATAAGATAGTGAAAACTGTACCTAAAAAAGAACGAAATGTTGCAAAGCAATATAAGTGCAAACACGGAGTTCACTACTAGATTCACCGTGATTGATACGGAAAGATTATCCACGGGGTTTACTTCTAGTTTAATATAAGCGATCACTCTGAATCAAATTGTAACTGAATAGTCCTGCTAAAAATGGGGAAAAAATTGTTTACCTTCGGTGCATGCTCTATACATCAGTTCATGGAACTATAATGAAATTCAAATGACGTAGAAATTAGATAGTGTTTACGACAGTCTACTTTTAAAGTAGTGGTTAACGCATCATTAGTTGTTTTAATTAATAGCTAATGTTTTTATTTTTAATATTGATAAACAGTAAAATAAGAAGAAAAAAAGCAATATGCACCTCTCTGACTATTTCGCTTCTGGAAAAACATCCAGATGGCGAGTAGTGTTCCTGAAATAAAATTTTAAGATAAAGAATATGTAATAAAAGTTAAAATACCGGTATTAAAAATAATTAAGAAAAAATCTTGAACTTCATATACCTAATAGTACGGTGAGCATATTTTACATGACGAAAATAAAGGATAAAAGGTGCCATCAAACGACAACCTATTTCAAATCTAATAGGATGCGTCCATTGGCACACAATAAAATTTTGATTCGCTCAACACCTCACCATAATCACGAGGAAATAAAAGACAAAATTAGGTTTTTAACGGGGAAATAGAGAACAAAATAAATAAAGGTAGAGGACAGCGCTGTGAAATGAAGGACTGTCCATTACAGTAAAGGACTTATGACCCCACCGTAGGTATAGCACATTTTAAATTTAAATTAACACTTATGTACTGTATTGGTTTACATATAAAAATACATGTATATTCATTTTATCGTATAATAGAGGGATATTCATAAGTCCCATTACAAAAATTCACCATTCCGTAACTACTACTCAGCAGATATTCAATTGCATTCCACTAAACGAAAGGAAATTTCTCCAAGTAATTCTTCAAAGGGAAACTTTTTTACAGGGTGGCTTGAAAGTAAATGAGTAGTAAATAGTGCTAACGGTGCACTAATCTATTAAAACACCAATTGGTGTTTCATCATTCAATCATTCAATCATTTGCCGCATCTATTTGGCTACAATCTTTCAATCGCAAATCTTTTAATCGCGAATAAAAAATACGAGTATAAAAGTTAGGTTGGTCATATTATATGATATGTTAGATATCTAGATTAGTTTTGGTTAGTTAGGTTGAAAAGATTGGCGATTAAAATATTGTGGCCAAATAATTGCGATTTAAAGTACATAAACCGTGCTAACAACTTTGCTAATAATTCGCAAAATAACGGATTTTGCGTTTTCGTATATACTTACTTCACTCTCATCGTCGGCATGAACTACAGCGCACAACAAACTTAAACCGATGAAGAAGAATATTTTCATCTTGTATTCAAAATATTGTACAAACTTCAGCGGTTAAATTGAAGGAACGTTGGTTGAATGTGAATGGTATTTCCCAAAGTGTGAAACTTTATGCGATTTTTCGGTTTCCGGTTGATCAGCGATAACTAACAAAATAAATGTTGACCGGAAATAGAAGGTCGATCTTATTAAACAAGTTACATAATGTTATTTTTTGACCAGGGTTGATTTAAGAATACAGTGTTTTATTAGTTTATTTGGTGAATTATGTAAGTGTATTACGTGTATATAGGCCTACTCATACGCGATATAGTGGTTTTTGTTATGAATAGTAAATTTTTAAATATTGACAACAGCATTTCATATTTATCACTTTTGCTGGAGCCCAACCGAAAAATTATTTTGAATCTTAATGGCAAATGTAAGTCACCAGTAACATTTGTAACTGTTAGTATCAGTGACACTATGCTAAAGGTCAAATCATACAAAATGTCGATTTAAATCATTTATTGCGTCTCAGAGACATAAAATAGTTAAATACAACGAAAACAAACAAAAAATAACTACAACAAAAAATCAACAATGTATGTAACGTTACAAATCAATTAATAAGAATTTCGATTTATTTGTATAGATGATAAATATCTTAATCATTAATTTTTTTCGTTTTATTTCATATGATGTGTCGTTTATTTAAACATATTACACATAGTCTTTAATGACCTTTTGTAATATAATTTTATCCCGTCTGGGGTGTATCCTTTTGAAAAAAAAAGTTTTGAGATAATTGATTACATTTATAATAGTTTAATTTGTGACAAAATCTAAATTAAGTATGTTTTAAAACGATATTTTTTTCAGTAATAAGATTCTATTTGAGGTGGATAAAATATTCAATCGATTTTGATGATAAAGGTTTATCCTAATTAAATATTTATATTTTAAATTTTTTATGTTAGCTTCACTTGTGAATGAGTGAGTTGTGATTTTCTACATTAAAAAAACAAGACGGCTCGATGGAATTTGATGAATGAGGTGTTTATAGATTCTTCGAGTGACACTGGGTACATGGTATCAATGAAAAACCAATATTGTGAAAGCTACATGCCATATATCATTTAGGCCCTCCTACAGGCTAAATGGCTCGATGGATTTTGATGAATGGGATGTCGAATGGATCCGTCTTAGTCTTACGAGTGTCACTGTCTATATGCTCTTAATTAAAAACAAATGTGGAGAACGCTGTATGTCAGTATATAAAGAATTTGTTTAAAAAGCATTTTTAATCTACTTGTTTCTATTTTATTTGAAATAAAATATCTATTCAATAAAAAATGGAATTACTAAATTTACGTAAATTATAAAAATCAACCATTTTAGCTATCACTACGAAAATATTTCTACAAGTTTATAGTTACAAGCTTGCCCCCCAGAATGACGTTTTATGTGACAAAAATTCAACATTATGGAAAACCGTGCCTCGTAGGTCTATATGGGCCTTCCTAGAGACGCCAATAGACAAACTCATACCTACTTAAAACATACATATTATCACTTCGAAATTGTTCACCTAATATATGACAATCAATGTGTTGCTGAATACTTCGTTTGCCATTTACTCAAAACTATGAATTGTTACATGCAACGTTATTCTGGGCAAGCCTTCAATTATTTAAAAAACTTAAAAAATAAATCGTTACACGTAGTCAGCTACATATTAGCCTAAGAAATTCAAACTGAAACAAAAAGTTAGATTTTTTAACTTTTTTACTTCATTTTCAACATATTATACCACAGTAAGATGTCTACACATTGTATTTAAACATTTAATTGGATTATTACGATACGTGTATAGTGTACTTGAACATTACGTTCCATGGTAGCACTGAACAATAAATGTTTTATTAACGCACCATAAACTACAATGAAGATGTAGAATTACGTAAACTATTTAATTAGTAATATCATCGTTGTCAATCCGCAAATTTGAATTGGATCCGAGTTGTTGATAATAGGTTTGTCTGTTTTGTTTCTTAAAAGAACCGAAACTCGCCTTTTCCGCAAACGCCACTCTGAAATGGTAAATAAAATAGTTTAAACATTATGCAGCCCTATACATGATGCCTTTTATGTATTCTTGTGGAGATTCACTAGAGGTGTAGGAATAGTAAAAAAAAAGTGCAACAATATGTTTTTGTAATCAATTACTCACTTTGTATGCTTTATATACAGCACAGTGGAAAATGAAATCAGGCTATAAGAAAATAATCAACGTTCATGTCGATTGATTTTATAAACGATTAATATCGAACCTAAAATGACATAGGCTATATACTGTAAAAACGTACTTGATCATAAATAGAATCGGGCAATTCTTCTTCTGCGCATTCATCGGTAAACGAGAGAAATGCACCGCTAAACTGAAATTTTAATTGATTCATTCAGTAATTATTTTGAAATGACAAGTAATTTGCTGTTTGTATTTTCTAAGAAAAATTAGTAGTAAAATTGTAACCTCTGGTCGTATCACGATGGTAATTACTTCTTTGAACCTCGACAAACTAAGTTCACCGTCAGATATCTGAATATTTATGAAACAACAAAAGTTGATATACAAAAATTGTATATTTTACCGACAATGTGTTTAATCTATGGATATAATGCCTAACCTCTTTTGGCAAAGTATGAAATAACGTTTTGTATAGAACTGTTTAGGTTAGTTAAGGTTGCTTTAGTTAAGTTAACATTTTGTTTAAAAGTAAAATCAAGTTTAAACCCAGGCCTAAATTTAAACTAGATCTAAACTCTTGTGGTACTGTAATACAAGAATTTCCCCTAATCTAAGCTTTAATGTTTAGCTCGAACTTAACCATATCAATGCTGGTTTTACACAATGCCTGGATTATATACATTGCCGGAAGCGTATGTTTTGTATACGAGTGTAGGCTAAGCTTATTGAAAGAAAAAATATATATAAACAGTACCATGTCATGGTAACTAGAAAGACACTCTTTTCTTTTCAGTTCTTCTGTTTCTAGATATAATAAAAATATATCAAATTATATACAATATTTAAGCTTAATGGTAGGTTTATTTTGTGTTCAAAAATATTTTATACACCTTTAATATAAAGCACTTACATTGGTAAATGATTTTCGGACACCTTGATTAAATAAATGGAGGACTTGGTGTGAAAGGGTGTTGAGTAACATTTTTGCGATTTCGAGGAAAACGCATTTAATGATCTGAACTTGCATTGCTGTCTATGGGCTATTTCACACTTCTTGCACTAATTTTTTTTGCAGACATTGTTCATTTGCTCAAAATCATGCGTTAGGAAGGTAGACTTAACACATTCGAAAGTGATTCTAGGTCATTTTTTGACAAAAGTGTTATTTAACACCTTTTCACGCCAGGCCCTTCAAATAATAGTAATAAATTTAGGACATATATATATATATATATGAGATAAACGTGTCATAAATGTTTTTTGCACGATGGCGATGTCACGCATCGTTACAATATTGTCATCTCTGGATCCCTATGGCTGTAAGCAATTGTAAATTTAGTGTAAGCCAAAAGAGCATCCCAGATCAGAATGTAACAAAATATTTGTGTCATCATTAAATTGTATTTGCGAACAGCTATGTTATAAAAACTGAACTCTTGGTTTATCTATTTTTGGTAAACTTTGGTTTTAGGTTGGTGGGCGTAGTTTAGGAAAAATACCGTTAACATAAATGGAATATTTTAATGTTGTTATATTTGCTAACTAATCTAACCTGGTATCTACACCCATTGCACTAGGTTAGGTTAGAAAACAACAGCAACAACATTAAAATATTTCATTTATGTTAACGATATTTCATCTAAACTCCGCCCACCAACCTAAAACCAAAGTTTATATATTCGTGTAATTAGTGAAACTGAACAAACGTTCATAAGTTTCAAACGTTCAGATGAAAAAATGTTTTTAAAGTTAAGAAAATATAAGTAAACTTACCTGAGCATTCTTTAATTGCGTTTTGTATGAACTATAATTTAAACAAAAATGACGTAGAGATTAGGTAGTATTATAAAAATGCTACCAGTACTGAAGTTTTAAAAGCAGTGGTTAACACATTATTTTTAATTACACTAATAACTAATGTCTTTAATATTGTTGAAACTAATAAGATGAAATAGTAACATTCACCTGTTTGGTTTCGTCGGTTTGGGAAAAACATTGATTTGGTGAGAAACGTTCCTAGAATAGCATTTTAGAGTAAAAAAATATGTCAGATGAGTTACAATATTTCGAAAAACTAAGAAAAATATTTTTTAGTATTAAATTCGAAACTTGGAAATTTCGAAGGGACAATGCAATTCTGCCTTGTTTTGCATTGACTTGAATAGAAAACAATATCTTCAACAAGATTTTTAATGGAAAACAATATTTTGAACAGAATTGTTATCTATTCAAAATGAAGAAAATTACCTTAGACTTTATACGCATAACAAATGTTTCAAAATTTGAATTATTACTTATGTATTGATCATTTACAGAATATTTACATCGATATGTTTATATTTATCATACTGTGTAATATAATTGAAGGGCTTGGTGTAAAAAAAGGTGTTTAGTTTTTACAATTTCGAGGAAAACTTGTTTAAAGATCTGAACTTGTCTTGCTAGTAATAGGCTACTTTACATTTATTGCACTACTAATATCTTTGCACATATTGTTGATTTGCTCAAAATTAAGCAAAGTGGTACTTAACACATTTGAAAATGTTTTTAGATCATTTTTGAGAAAAATATCAATTAACACCCTTTCACACTAGATCCATCAATTATTTATACTAGTATTATCTATCGCACTTTATTCATATAAAATAAACAAAAGAAACCAGAATCCTGTGTATTTTATTATACATTTCACAGTGAATTCTTCATATAACTCATGCACAAAATAACGGGATTTTTGCATTCTAACGAAAATATACTTACTTGATTCTCACTCTCACTCTCAGCGTGGACTACAGCGCACAACAAACTCAAACCAATAAAGAGAAGTGTATTCATTTTGTATTCGAAATATTGTAACTACTACGTTTGGTTAGACCAGAATTGAAGTTTGCGAAATGTGAACGTCGCAGAATAGCGTCGTGTTTTATATGTGGTTTTTGTTTCTGGATTTTCAGTAATAACCGAAAAATCTTGACCGGAAATTGAAAAAGTTGATTTCACGAAACAAATCATTAACGTAATACATTAATGCATAATACATTAATTAACCAATAACATAATACATTTTTGTTACCCAGGGTTGATTTAATAATACTGTATATTGTTTCATTTGTTTATTTTGTAAATCAAGTGTATTATTTAATACAGATTAAATAGATTAACTTTCTTATTACTAGGAAATTTTAAATGTTGATAACGGCTTTGACATTTACCACTTTTGTTGTATTCTGACAACGAAAAGGCAAACTGGTGACTTAAGGGTCACATTGATAGTTGGTATTTACTTTATAGGTCAAATTGTGTAAATGTCAATTTATTGTATGTGTCACTTGCCATGTATAGAATCGACGCATACTATAATAGCCACTTTTGGCAAAGTATGAAATAACAACTTTTACAATTATTTATATTGAAGTTAGCAACATTTTCTTTAAATTTGAGCATTTGAAAATGTTCTCAACCTATTGGTTGACAAGAAAAATAATCAAGGTGTGATAAATTACTATATTTTATGTTGAAAGTTTGTAAAAATATTTAATTAGTCACCTGAGAATTTGAACTCAATAAAAGTCATGAACTTGCTGATCCAACGTACTTTTCAGCACAATATTTAGCAAAAGATTGAAATTCATTATGACTTAAAATCAAATTAATGTATTTAATGAGTATTTTATAAATAAATATATTTTTTTTAATTCATGTATTTTCTTAAGCATAAAACAATAATAATGAAATTCTAACTTTTGGTTTTATCACGATATTGATCGTCTGCAATTCAATTTCACCATTGGCTACCTGAATAAAAGACACGAAACTCAGGACTTTCCATTTATTTTTATTTAAACGTCCAATATTCAACATACACAATGTATATATCAGTAGGTCTATACATGTATACAGTATAGGGTAAAAAACAAACGAAATATTTGGTACTCACCCCACTCTTATTGTTGAACGCTGCGTACAAAAATCTCGCACCAATGTTGACGAGCCAATTAATCTTGTATTTATACTACCAGTTGTTAGATTACAGTTGAAGAGTTAGTATAGTATGAAAGAAGTGATAATCGTGAAACAGTAAGCTTTATATAATATCACTGTTTGGTCTTTCAATGGTCTTTCACTGACCATTTCTGGTCAATGAAAGATACTGACCAGAAATGGAAAAGGTCGATTATAGTAAAAGCTGCATACTTTACTCACAGGGTTGACTTAATAATATAATATTTTGTTAGTTTTATTTTGTAGTTTAAATTTTTTTTCACTTTGTCACAGTTGTCCACAAATTTCTCCACTTGCCACACTAAAAATTGCGTCTTTCAGCAGGCCTTAATGAATGTTTTTCATACACTATACATAAATTGCTTGTTTAGTTTTTTAATTATCATGATTTTTTCTTTTGTTATTGTACTCTGTATATTAGATTCACTAGTTAGTTTGTGAGTGAAGTGAGAATTTAACGTATACTGCTATCTGCAGTTGTTTATGAGAATGTACTGCATAGTCCAATGTATCAAAAAGCGCATAAAACGAGAACTACATAAGTTCTTCGCATTGATAAATGAAAAAGAATATTGTATATATAAATAAATCGAAATTTTTTAGAAATTAAAAAACGGAATTACTAAAAACTCGCATAGATTGAATATCGAAATTACTCAAAAAATGCATAACATTTAATTTGCATAAATCGAAACATGCAGAAATCGAAAATGGATTTTTTGCATTATTTATATACATACAGTAGATCTGTGTATGCCAGTAGACTATATAAACAGTGTGCTTAAAAATATTTTTAATGTTCTTGTTTATTACATAAAAAGTTATTCATGGGGATTAATTAAACTTAATATGAGTACAAGTCACATTGTTATTTCATAAAACGATCGGCCAAAACTCTCGCTTAGTAGTCACACTTTTTATTTCAAATACTGACGTATATTAACATATGCTTGTACGCGTATATTTATAACATATAATACAAATCTGTTTTGTGTTATTTTATACAAAACATGTTCTGGAGCATTTTTATTTATCAAAATTAAATACTTATATTAATTTGACTTGAAAATGATTAATTCTTTAAAAATATGATCAACGTTTGGTAAGAAAATATGTAAAGCATTGCTTTAAATTACTAAACATCAGCAAAAAGTTAATCTCCGAATGTTATGTTAGTCACCATGGAATTGTCCGTTTCAAAAACTGATGATATTGAGTCACAATTGAAAATGTATTTTTATTGCATTATTATTGCAGTATGTGTATAATATACTTGAAAATTCCGTTCCATGAAAACACTCGACAATGTAACAAAATTTAATTATCATGAACTACAGTAATGTAGAATTATGTAAAATGTCTAATTAGTGGCATTGTTGTTGTCAATTCGGAATTCTGAATCAGATCCGAATCATCTGTAAGCTCATAAGTTTTGTTTAGCGAAAAAAACGCGTTCTCAGCAGACTTGAGCCTGAAATAATAAATGGAATATATTATGTAGTATAGACACTCTGTATACATAATATGCTGTTGTTATGTAGAATATGCTGTACATGAGAACAAGGAGGGTACTGATAGTGAAAAATGAGTAACAAAATACTTTTGTAAAAAATTACTCACTCCAAATGCTGCACGCTGAGTGCAGTACAAAATGCTAATAATCTATTGAGTAATGAGAAAATAAACAATGTTAAAGTTTGATAAGATATTTATTTTTTCTAGTAAACGTACCGTCGGAACGAAATTTAACAAAACCGTCATAGATACAAAGAAAAAGGCATGCAAAATAAAACATAAGAATCGACGACAATTATAATATAACTATTTAAGCTGGCTAACAATATACACCACCCGTGTAATTAGTCACAAATAAAGAGAAAGAAAATGAGAAAAACAACAAAACAAAAGCAAAAGTATTCCTGTCTCTTCTCCTTTCATTTCAAAAGTTCCATAATATAAGTTTTTTGTCAAATGCTACGAACGAATCCTTGTTATAATCTTCTTTCAATACTGAATTTTTACGTAGGTAGATCGGAAGCTCATTCCAATCGGTGTAAGTATTATAAGGAAAAGTGTTAAATAATAGAGATGAGCTTATGTTAGGGTTATGAAATTTGTAAGATTTAATTTCTCTACGTTTTTGTGATATATTAAAGTTTTTTTGATGGTGATGTAAAGGGTGTAGTGGGTAATTAATTATGGGTGGAAGTTTTTTTTAATTTATAATAACGAATCAGTTGTTGGATGTTAAAAAGTTTTAGCGATCGCTGCTTTTTAGATATAGATGTATATCTAAAAACTCGAACTCGAACATGGAACGTATTAGGATGTTATATGCGACTGAAAGTCTATTAATGTGAAATTTGGAAGTGTCGCTCTAAATCAATATCTTGTATGTTAAACTGGAAATTATCTTCGATTTTATCAATTAGATTTTTTCTTTACGAGTAAGTAAGTTTTTTAATTATTTGACAATAAATATTTTTTGTGGAGTTTTTTGATTAACGAGTCTATGTGGGGACCAAAATTAAGTTTATTGTCAATGTGAAGGCCAAGCATTGCGATGCTCTATGTTTCTTTTATTGTAGGAATTATTAAAGTTTGTGTTTAGATAGTATTTAACTGTAAGTTTCTTTGTTCAAAAAAACAATCGGATATTATTTATATCACTTCTCGTGAGATGTTCCCAAACATGCCGTTCATATTTAAGAAAAGGGAGGACAAGAATGTTGTCATCCACATATGATGGCATTAAGTGGTAAATCAAATACACCAATAGTCGCTGCTGTATAAACACTAATAGCGTTGAGGGATCCTTGTACTACTACATTACTTGATTTCATCCTGGTATTAATATCCGCCCCAATTTGAAAGTACCTGCCATTGAAATAGTCATGTAATAAGGAAAGACATTGGGTTGATAACCCAAGACTATGTAAATTAGTTAGAACCAAGTTTCTTGAGACAAAATCATATGCCTTAGACAAATCAGTCACAGAGATATGTGTACTGTCTTGTCTTCTTCTATGATTAAATCATATAGTTTCAATAGAAAGAAAAGTGCCGATTTGTTTTTTGTTACACCATATGCATTAATCGGGATTGTGTCAGCTATAAGATTTTTTATTTCTACAAGGACGATTCTATCAGCTATTTTAGCTATAAAGGGGAGTGTGGCTATTGGTTTATATGAAGCTATGGCGTCAGTAGGGCCGTTTTTTGTATTTAGGTACAATCGTGGCAATTTTCTATTTATCAGGATAGTGTGAATTCCTGTATATAGATTGTAAGAAGACTATGATTCTTTGTATAATGTTGGGATGAAATTTCAATATGACGTTTTTGGTGAAATATTCGCCCGGATAGCACTTGGTATCTTTAACTGTTTTTACTATTGCTATATAGTCTTTGCAGTTCAATTTCATTTCTTCTTGACTATTGTGAATATAAGATAAAGAAGGACGGATAGGACATATAGGAGGGAGGTTGTTAGGGTTGTTACACCAGACAAGAAAGCTTTTGTGATGACAAGAGTCAAGTTGGCGTTTTGATTGACTATGTAAATTCCTTATCAATTCCCACAATTGATTGGCTGAGTCATACTTGTTGACTAGATTCCTCTTTGCTTGACGAATTAATTGTTTGTAATATATTTTTATATATTTTATATTAATATATTTTTATTAACATATTTTATATATTTTATATAAGATATATTTTTTGTTAAGTTTTAAAGAAATATTCGGTATATGAAAGTGTTACAGTATGAATAAAATGTCACTTTATAATCAAATACTATTGAATCTAAAATAACTTAAACACTTACTTCATCGTAAACATCACCGTCAAATTTTTCTTTTGCACATTTGTCGACATACGAGTAAAATTCATTTGTATACTGAAAACGTATATTAATTTTATAATTATTTTTAAAATAGCACAATTCGTACCCTAACATAGCACACACAAATTGTAGGAACTCATTGGCAAGTTTAGTATGTTGTAGACAACTGTGATATCAACTTCTTGCCAACCAGATTTCATTGGCTGAAGAAGAATCTAACGTCAAAATTGTCAACAAATTGTGATTCACGTACGTGATTTTTTTTTTGTCATTATGCTTTAAAATCGAAAAGTAATATTTTGTATGTCTTGTATTGTACAAATGTGAAGGCCTCTTATGTGACATATGTATGTCACACAAGAGGTCTTCACACAAGAGGTCTTCACACAAGAGGTCTTCACATACATCATTTTTGTATCATTATCTTTTAAAAACAAAAATTGACGTTTTTTCTACAGTATATTTTTCAAGACGGAATATTTGTAAAATTATCACCTCTGGTCGAATTAATTTTTTGATGAGTTGTTTCATTGCCTGCAAATCTGGTTTACCGTTGGGTACCTGAAAATACAGCAAACAAAACGTTTACTATTTTTACTGCAGTTCGTTTGCGCTTTTCGATATTATGTGTGTTGTGTATGTACAGGATGGTCCAAAATAACGGCATCATTATTTTAAGAGCCATTTTCCCGTCCTATGTTGTACAGACAGCATCTCTGCGTCACGCTGAACACGCCTGTGCAGTTTGTATCCAGATATTTGGCATACTTAACAAAGTAATGCAATTTGAAAATCTGAAACAAACGTCACTTGTGAAAATCACGAACCGCTGATGCTAGCAGAACACTATAGTATGTGAAAGCAGAAATCTAACTCTTTCCAATCCAATGATATTAGCCATCAAAAAAATTTTAAAACTATTTCACAAGTATTTACAGTATACCTTGTTTTTGTCTGATGCAATGCATTCAACCAAGTCGATTATAATTTAACCTTCTTACAAGTGATGAATTTCATGACGTTCTTATAAGCTTGACGTTTCTTTAAGCCATGGTTCAACAGAGGAACGCAGAATTGCAGTAGGCTTATATTTTAACTTCTTGTTCAAAATGACTCGGGCAGTAGTTAATGTTTTCACTCTTTCTGGAAGTTTTTAAATTTTCACTTCCAGGACGATGCTTTGCATTTCCAGCTTTAAGGAGTTTTTTTAAAGAAGAATTGGGCGTTCATATTGTGTTTGTATTTTTCACTAGCGTCAACAGTTAATCCAAAACGCTGTTTAAAATTTGGTGCCGTTTTTTGAACCACTCTGTATGAAGGGATGCATGTCAAGAGGGCCAAAACAAAGAGAGCCAAATTAAAAAAAGGCCAAAACAAAAAATGCCAAAGGAAAAAAGGGCCAAAGGAAAAAAGGGCAAAAGTAAGAAAAATGATGTAAATTAGAAGACGTCATAATTTATAAAATAAATTAATATATAGTTTATAATATAATTTATAATACAGTATATACGTCTTCTAATTTACATCGATTTTCTTATTTTGGCTCTTTTTTCCTTTGGAGTTTTCCTGTGATATTTTTTGCTTATTTTTAAAATTATTGTAATGATATATTATAAAAACATTTTTGCACCTTTTTCATACTTTTCAATTTTCACTTAAAATTTAAGAAACATTCCAACAATCGTTATAAGCGTTTCTCATTGAGTTTATATCAATCACAATTTTCTTATTGTTTAATATTTTATCTTCAAAACTATTCTGACTATTATTTTCTCGTTATTTGTAGAAAGTGTTTTCTAATTGAGAGTTTTGGCGGCCATATAAGAGGTATACCGTTTTGTCGCCTTTTTCTGTGTACAGTCAACACTTTTTTATTTTCTCACAAACCTTATATCTAACATCTAGAATTATTTTGTAATCATTATTCTTTCACACAGAAATAAACATTTTAAAATAAAAATAAAATTGGCTCCTTGTTCTTTGGACTTATTTTGTTTTGGCTTTTTTTTACCGGATACCGTATGGAGATATATTCCGTACCAAGTGAAAATAATCACAAAAACACTTTTTTTTTTCATCTTCGCTACCTGTAAATAGGGGATGGTTTATTATTCAGTATATCAATCAGTAGGCGTACAAGGTGTTCGAAAATTCTTTTACAACTTGAATACTAAATTACTAAACTACTAAACTATTTCGAACACCTTGTGAGAAAGAAAATCATATGTACCTTGGCATATACGTTGAGTGACTGTTATGAATAACTGTAATGAAATACAAATAACACAGTAATTACGAAAAACTAGATATTGTAAACAGTTACTTTAAAGTCGCAATTAATACATTTGAGATTTTAAAGTGACTGTTTACAATATTATAATTACTAGAATAAATATTATAGTTAATAACAAATTTGTTTCAATGTCGATTAACCGAATAAAAACAAAAAAGAGACATCAATTCACCAGCTTGGATTCTTCATCGGATTCGATATAGCAATTAACTGGATAGAATGGTTCCTGGAATTGCATTGTACAAAGTGAGGGAAACAACATAAATAACTTAAAAGTAATGTGGTTTATATATGGGTATGTCTTTCGCGAACCCGCGACACAAATATACAAGGGGGAAACTAAAACTAAGTAAAAACAAAGAAAATCAGTGTAAAAAGCATTGAAATTAGTGAAAATATAAATACACTATATATGTAAATATAACTGACATATTATATAGAGATATAATTGTATATATGCTGGTATATGTTACCGTAAAAATTTAATTCAGTTAAAATCTGGTTTAGCTAGAATTAAATGATCAATTTTAGGACTTGCAATTTGAACGTTTGCGGGCCTTCGGCGGCATTAACTAGCCTGACCTACGTGGTTAAAATCAATCGGGTATTGAGTAATGAGATCAATTACGGATTTCATGTATGTTACTGTCATTACTGCTTGTGTATGTACCGTCAAAAGTCGAATCATGTTGAAAATTGATCTCACTAATCAAAACTTTAGTTTTCACAAACTCTTTTTGCCAGTACCAATTTTATCTAATCAAAGCTAGACTTCACCAAGCCTTAGGTAATTTCTGGTATTAACTAAAAAATCTTATCTAATACTTGTTCTGAGTATCCTAACATAACTTAACATTAACTATGTTAGGTTAGTGATAAAGACTATTTACTGAAAGATTTTTAGGGAATAATAGAAATTACTAAAACGCTTTGTAAATTCTACTTTTGACTAGGTAAAACTAATATTGACGAGAGGTTGTTTATTTTTAAACTAGTAGTTTTGACTAGTGATATCGAATTTTAACGTACGATGATTCGTGTTTTTACAGTAACACATAGGCCTAATGTATTTTCATTTTTTCACTTATATGTACCAATGTATTGATCATTTGTAGATACTGTACTGCACAAAGAAATGTGCATATTATTTTATACCATCGTCATGCTTATCTATTACAAAATATTTGCAAATTTTGAGTTGTTGAATGAAACACTACGTTAAGTACACCGCGTAAAAGTAAATTCTTATGGGGTTTTAAACAAGAACTCAACGGTACATTTAAGTATGTATTTTAAATAAAATTCTCATATTAATGCATCAATATAATGTAGGCCCTATTTCACGTTTTAACGTTTATATACTCGCCTCTCTGATAGCGTTGATTCCAGCATAGAACAAACTCAGACAAATAAAGACGAGGACATTCATCTTGTATTCAAAATGTTATAATGGTCTTTGGTTAGATGAGATGGAGAATTAGTTGAATGTGAACGTAATTTCGCGAAATAGCGTGCAATGTATGATTTTTGTTTCCGGCTTCTCATTGATAACTGAACAATGGTAACCGGTATTGAAAAGGCCTAGCTTACAAAACAAATATCATAAACAAGTTACATAAAATAACATTATCATAATATCTTATTACTCGAGAGCAGTGTAATAATGTTTAATTACTAATTAGTTTTATATTGTAAGAGTGTAAATTATATGTAATTTGATTTTGTTACGCGTTATTATTAAAAATCTCAAGTATTGACATGAAATGTTTAGACCTACTACTTTTCTTGTAGCCTAACAAAAATAAAACGATCTGGTTACTTTATGGCAAATATAAGTCACCCTTAAAATTGATAACTGATACCACTGTATAATATATATCGGCAATGTATCAAATTATGCATTCTATAGAATCTTTCTTCCTTTGGCAAAAATATGTAATATTTATTTATTTATTGAAAAAAAAAAATTTTTATTATTTCATGACAGCATCCAGACGGATAAGGTACAATACAGTGACATAAATTAAAAAGGAATACAACCCACTTAAAATACAAGTATAAAACATCAACACAAATGGGTGAAAATTAAAAGTAAAAAGTTAAAGGTGAAAAGTAAAAAACAAACAAGAATTGAACCAATGATATAGATAAAATTACTAAGATTTCTGTACTTCAATAAAATGATTATTAATTACTCGTGTAAAATGTTTACAGTTTACAATGCACCTATGGTGCGTGCATGAGAAAATTTCCTTTCTAATATGATATGGAATATTATTCCATATCTGTAAGGTTTTAAATGGAAACTTATTTCTTTTAAAAGGCAGTACCACATCATTAATTTCAAATTTGAGATGTCTGGTTTTACGTGTATTATTTTCGAGCATAAAATATTGTTTTATGTAATGATGCTTGTGCAATGGGTAACGGAGAGCTGATGCCAAAACCTTAACACAACCAATAATAATTAATGTGTTTAGCGTGGGAATTTTGTGTTTTTGACAATATTTAGTAATGGATTGGTATTTGGACAATGAGTAGGCAGTACGTAGACACCTGTTATAACAAACACGCAATCTATTAATGTTATATTTATGTGTGTTACTCCAAATTTTCACTAGGAATAAAATCACTGGATTAATCAGATTGATCAGAGCGTCAGATTAATCAGACGCTATAAACTTTAGAGCGTAATTGTTAAAAGGTGTAGGATATTTTAAGGTGTAATGATAGATGGTCCGTGTAGAGGAATTATCAATCAGATATTGTTGAAAGAAGTGGTAGGGGTTAAAAACATTAAAAACTTATTAAAAATGAGTTTAACCCCCAAAAATTGGGGGTCAAAAGCATTAAAAACTCATATTAATTTCACTTGAAATTGGTTAATTGTTAATTAACGAAAGTTTGACAAAGAAATAACATATTGCTCTAAATTATTAAATATTAGCAAAAACTGTTTTAACAAAAATATTGTTTTAAAAACTAAAGATCAACATGATATTGAGTCACAATAAGATGTCTACACATTCAATTTGAATTTTTATTTTTTATGCATTATTATTGCAGTAAAATAATAATGTACTGCAGTGTATAATATATTTGAAAATTCCGTTCGATGAAAACATTCGACAATGTAACAAAAATTAACTATTATAAACTACAGTAATGTAGAATTATGTAAAGTGTATAATTAGTGACATTATCGTTGTCAATTCGCAATTCTGAATCGAATCCGAGTCATCGATATGGTCATCAGTTCTTTTAGCGAAACAAACCCGAAACGCGTTCTCCGCAGACTTTAGCCTGAAATAGTGAATAGACTATAATGTATAGTCTTTTAAACATTCGGTATACATGATGTGCTGTGTCATGTATTATTTTTATAAGGACCACTAGAAGGGTACCGAGGGTGAAAAAAAATATAAAACAATATAGTTTTGTAAAAAACAAAATTACTCACTTGAAATACTTCATACGCAGTGCAGTCGAAAATGCTACTAACCTATTGAGTGATGAGAAAATAACCAATGTTGATGTTTGACAAGATATAGTTTATCTTAAGTTTTCAAGAAATATTTGGTACATGAAAGCGTTACAGTATGAGCACGTTGAAATGTCACTTTGTAGTCGATTACTATTGGATCAAAAATGACTTAATCACTTACTTGATCATAAGCATTATCGTGGAATTTCGTTTTTGCACATTCGTCGACATACGAGTGAAATGCATTGGTATACTGAAAACGTATATTAATTTGATAATTATTTTGAAAATAGCACATTTCATACCTCAACATGGCACACCTAAATTGTAGGAACTCATTAGCAAGTTTAGTATTTTGTAGATAACTGTGATATCAACTTCTTGCCAACCTGATTCCATTGGTTGAAGAAGAAGCTAACGTCACAATTGTCAACAAATTGTCCGAGTTGTCATACCTGAAATAGCGGTATGTGATGGGAAGCCTTCACATATGTAATTTTGTTTTTGTCATTACGCTGTAAAACGCTGTAACGTTTTAAATATAGAGTTTTCTAAAATTGCGGTATGACACATAAGAGGCCTTCATATACATAATTTTTTTTAACATTATCTTTTATAAACAAAAATTTTTGTTTTATATACAGTATATTTTTAAAAAAGGAATAGTTGTAAAATGGTCACCTCTGGTCGTATTAAGGTGTTGACGAGTTGTTTCATCGCCTGCAAATCTGGTTCACCGTTGGATACCTGAAAATACAGCAAACGAAAAGTTGACAATTTTTACCGCTGTTTGTGTGTGTTTTTTTTTATATATTTTGTATGTGTTGTGTATGTACAGGATGATCCAAAACAACGGCATCATTATTTTAAGAACCATTTCTCCTTCTTATATTGTACGGATAGTATCTCTGCATTACGCTGAACGGGCCTTTTGCGTGTTATGCAGTTTGTATCCAGATATTTGCTTAAATAACAAAGTTATGGCAGTTCGAAATCTGCAAAAAACGCAGCTTTTGAAAATTACGTCTGCTGATGCTAGCGTAACAGTGCAAACATACCGTAAGTGAAAACCGAATTCAAGCGTTCTCAAATCCAATGACATATGCCCTCAAAAAAATTGATGAATTTTATGACGTTTTTATAAGCCATGGTTCAACATAGGAACCCAGAATTCCAAGAAATTTTTTAACTTCTTAATTACTTGTGTCATTTCAAGGTTGCCCCTCTTGATTCAAAATGGCACTCTTGGCAGTTTATATATTTTCACTTGTTCTGGCAGTTTTTGGATAGCCACTACCAGGACGCTGCCGTGCACTTCTAGTTTCAAGGAATTTTTTCAAGAAGATCGGCATCTATCTCAATTGAGCGTCCATATAGTGTTTGTATTTTACTCCAGCGTCAGCTGGTAATAAAAAACGCTGCTTAAAAAATGATGCCGTTTTTTGAACCACCCTGTATGGTATGAGATAAAGATATATTCAGTACCAAGTGAAAGAAATCAAAAAAACAATTTCTTTTCGCATCTTCACCTGGGCTTCCTGTGAATAGATCATTATACAAGTATATTAATTAGTAGGCGTACAAGGTGTTCGAAAATACTTTTACAACTTTAATACTAACATATCTAAACTGCTAAACTATTTTGAACACCTTGTGAGAAAGGAATCATATGTACCTTGGCATGCACGATCAGTGATTGTTGAGAATAACTGTAATGAAATACAAATAACACAGAAATTACGAAAAACTAGATATTGTAAACAGTTACTTTAAAGTCGCAATTAATACATTTGCGACTTTTAAGTGACTGTTTACAATATTACAATTACTAGAATAAATATTCTAGTTAATTGCAAATTTGTTTTAATGTCGATTAACCGAATAAAAAAAACAGAGACATCAATTCACCCGCTTGACTTCATCGGATTCGATATAGCAATTAGCTGGAGAGAATGATTCCTGGAATTGCATTGTACGAAGACAAAAAATTAATAAATAAATATTTTATAGGCCTGTTTATCAAAAAAACCATAATATTTTAATAAATTATTTAAAATATTAGCTTGAAAACTGCGTTTCGCCCATAGAACATCACGTTTTCAACATACTAGCACGTTACTTACAAGTTACAATATTGAAAATAAATAAGAAATGAGGTAGTTTATATATGGGTATGTAAGTTATATTTAATTGTCATTTTAATTTTATTGGGGTACCCAACAATTTTTATCAACTTGGGTACCCACGATATAAATTTACAAAGTAGCAACGAAAACTAAATAAAAAATAATGTGAAAATACTTAAAAAATTGCAATTTGAAAGTTTGGCGGCATTAATTAGCCTGACCTTCGTGGTTAAGGCAATTGGCAATCGATTAAGTAATGAAATCAGATTCCAACTGAATTCGGTGTTTGACGGTAACATTTATGTGTGTTACCATCATTACTGTATGTATCTAAGTTACCTTCAAAACTTGAATCACATTGAAACTCCATCTCACTAGTCAAAACTAAGAGTTGTTACATTCTTTCGTCAATACTGATTTTACCTAGTCAAGATTATCCTTTAGGTAAATTCTAGTTAGTATTTAAAAAATATTTGTACTCAGTAACCTTAACTATAGTATGTTATTTTTTATATAATAGAAAACAAAGATTGAAAAAATCCATGTCCCAGCTAGTTATTCCAACTATTATCCCAACTATTCCCACTTCGTCTGTCCCAGTAGCTCAGCGTGTTAGAGCGTCTTGTCGCAAGTACGAGAGGTCACTGGTTCGATCTCAGGCTGGGACAAGGGGTATGTAACAATATCGAATTTAATTACAAAAATACAGTATGTTAGGTCAATAAGAAAGAGTACTTGTAATAACTGAAAGATTTTTTAGTGGATAATAGGATTTACTAAAGCGTGAATTCCAGATTGACTAGGTAAAACTAATATTGACGAGAGGAGTTTGTGTAAACTAGTAGTTTTGACTAGTGGAATCAACGGATTTCAACGAAATTCTTGTTTTGACGGTAACGTATATACAGTATTGTCAATTTTTACTTGTATGTACTTAAGTAAATATGTGATTTTGGTATGCGTGTACTTTTGTACATTGACTGTATACAGATACAGTGAAAAGACATGTTTCTTATTGTTTTACATCATTATTCTAATCCATTAGAAAAAGCACACATTTCAAAGTTTGACTGAATTAAAATAACTCGTTAACTACACCGTGAATTCATATGGGGGTGTAAAACAAGACGGCTGTACATTCAATTACAGCCGTGTTTACTGTAAATTCTTTATATTAACTAATGTATCAAAATAATGAATTTCGCGTTTTAACGCTAATATTGTATACCCTACTCACTTCACTACTCTCAGCGTTGATCCCAGCGTACAACAAACTCAAACAAACGATGATGAGGGTATTCATCTTGAATTCAAAATGATGCTTGAATACAATAACCTTTGGGTAGGTCAGATGGAAAGATAGTTGAATGTGAACGTAATTTCGCAAAATAGCGAGTTTTATACGAGTTTTGTTTCCGGCTTATCGTTGATGACTGAACAATGTTAACCGGAAATCGAAAAGGTCGAGCTTACGAAACGAATTACATAATATCTTATTATTTGAGAACAGTAATAAGAATAATAATATAATGTTTAATTAGTTTATGTTGTAAATTATATGTAATTAGTTTTTGTTATGCGATTTTTTTATTAGTAGGAATTTCAAGTATTGACATTAAATGTTTAGGCCTACTACTTTTCTTGTAGCCTAACGAAAATAAAAACGATCTGGTTACTTTTTGGCAAATAAATATAAGTCACACGCAACATTGATAATTGATATCACTGTATAGGTCAAATTGTAAAAATGTCAAATTATTGTATAGATTGTATATTTTCGTCAATGTATCGAATCCAGACATTCTATGGAATCTCTATCCTCTTTTGCCAAAGTATGAAATATTTATTTTTTTTTAAATTTTATCCCATAGGGACAATACAAACAGTAAAAGGTGAATACTGTACATGACAGTTACTAAGACAGGACAAAATATTAAAAAGTAATTGACGGAAATTACAACAACCTGTTATTGAAAGAAGCATACACGTTTTCATATCTTGTATACAGCTATTTAGGTTAGTTAATGTTAGTTTGGGTTATTTAACAATATTTTTTCTCTGAAGAAAGTTCATCTAGGCAGTCTTCATCTTCCTAAGCTTTTCGTAATTCAAAGGTGAACATTCTTCAGTTCTTAATTTAACTGCTACATGGTGTTATGCTGTGAAGCCTGGAATATCTGTAGCAATCCGCTGTTATACAGGAAAGCTTTAAAAAAGCGGTTGCAATGCGCTGTATAATGCTGAAAGCCTAAAAGCCAATTTTACACCTCAAACATTTTCAATCAAATTTCATCGATTCTAACTGTTTTTCTGACGTCGTACACACGTCCGGGCGCATTTTCGTGCGTTCGGTCAAACAACAAAACACAACAAAAGCACTGAAACGCACCCAGATGTGTGTATATTACGTCAGGAAAACAATTGGAGTCGATAGAATTTTATTGAAAAAGTTTGACTTGTATAAAATAAGCTTAATAGAGGTCTTGTGAAGTCTAGTGGTACAGTAGTTTAAGTCTAAGAAAGTCAAGTCAACTAAAGTGAAGTCTAAGAAGTATAGTGTGAAGTCTAACGTTGCGAAGCCTTATTATAACAAATTCTATAGAATTCTTGTGATGCCTGAGAGAGTTTTAATTATTGTAAATCTGTTTATAAAAAAACAAACTTGAGCGGCAACAACAATAATTCAACTTAACTATTATGACATTAATTTAAATTCTTGATAATTTTTCGGTCGGTGTTATTCTAATACACAAATTATCCAGTGTGCAAATATTAGAAAGTAATCCGATTCGACAGTCACAGTACAGGTATATCCAGTCGACGTAGTTTAACCGACCCTGCATTCGATTGCAGCAATCGTTCTGTAGATCTATAATGAAATCAAAATGAAATGCAAAAATTAGGAAAAACCTTAGTGCTAAAAGTACCATTACAGTAATTTTGAAGTACTAGTCATTAACACATTATTAGTTATTCTAGTTGTTAACTAATATTTTTTTTCAGTATCGATAAACCGAAAGAATAAAAATGAAATGGGTATGCAATTCACCGGTTTGATTTTTTCCGGTTCGGTTTGAGAAATACAATTTGCTGGAACCACATTTTAAATAAACGATATGTAAAAAAAAAATAATGTACTGATGAAATAAAAGTCCTGTTATCCGATGGTCATTGTTGTAATGACTGCAGTAAGAGTACAAATTTCCCTGAGGTATGCTTTACAAGATAATCAAGTGTTGAATTGAAATTGATGGTTGAAATGATAAAGTGGCGGTTGAAATTTTCTATGTTGCTAGTATTGATTTTTAACTTTACTTTTTATTATGGTTTTATTAATTTATCATACTCTTAGGAATAATATTTAATATACCGTACTACAAAAGACACAACTCGTATTACATGTAGGTTAATTGATGCAATTAAAACTACAGGGATTAAGGACTAATGGCAGGCGAGGAAAACAAATATCACTTGTATATTGATTATACAGTATACTTACAAACGGAAATTTTTCATATTAACTAATTCATCAAAATCGCGGATTTCACGAGTTGTAACGGTAATATATACTAACTCAATTCTCAATACTTGATCAATCACACCGTACAACAAACTCACACTAACGTGAGTCGACACTTAACAACTTTGATTAAATTACAGTTGAAGGGTAGTTAGTGATAAAAACGAAACAGCAAGCGCTATACGACTTTTTCGGTTTCCTGTTGATCGTTGATGACTTTATTAACCGGAAATGAAAAAATATCGATCATGTTAAAATATAATTAATATTTTTCATTCTCAGTGATGACTTAATAATGTCATGTTTAATGAGTTGATTTTGTGAATTACGTTCACTTTTTTATTGTGTGTGAAATAGTGGCTTTTGTTTGTTGTTGGTAGCAGGTCAAAATTTCGAATGTTAAGTACAACATTTTGTTTTTGTTAAAAACCTAACAAAAAATAATTTTTAAACTTAATGACCAATGTACAAGTGAGTAAGGAGTGACATTAATAACTGTTACTATATTATAGGTTACCATATCACCTTTACTGTGAACAGATACAAAATAGGTTAAATCGCCCAAAATGTCGATTTATTGTACAAATGAATATATTATCTACAAAATTAATTTTTTGTTGTATTATATGTAAAATACAAATTTGTTTGCTATAACCATGTAACTTCCCGGTTATATTTGGTTATATTTCAATTAGTTTTTTCAATTATTTAAAAAAAAATATTGTGATTCTACGTGTACTTTTACGTGAGTGTGTAAAATTTCCATGTTCCAATATATCGTAGTTTTCGCATAAAAGGGAGGAAAAATCAGGAAAATGCCAATTTTGGTACCACTGGGAATGACGATGGACTCGCTTTGCTCGTCCATAATTACTAGGAGTAGATATACCATTATGACGTAAAAGGAATTTAATTAACTGCTTAGAGTAACAATCGAGTTGTCAACGTCCATTTAGTTGATTTCGATTTCGAACAATTTTAACTATGTAAGAAGACATGTGCTTGAACAGTTAATTACATGAAGATGAACCTCGTTATCTACTATAATATAAAAGTCACGTGAGTTTCTGTCCTGTCAAAAATTACGCGAAAACCAGAAGGCGTAGGAAGCTGATATTTGGTAGGCAATTAGATGACACCCCAAAATGGTGCACCAGCCCATTGGCAAAGTGAAATTATCACCAGGGAATGTGCGACGATTATATAACTGAGAATTTACTGTTAGCGGTTGTGTATGGTTAATTTTATTTTTGAAGAAACCGTAAGACTTACGATGCTGAAAGTCGGAAGGGTGATAGATTGTACCAGCTGATTTGAAGGGGAAGGGATAAAATATTTGACGGCCGGGCAGTGTCATTGGGGCTAGGAGGATGCGACAAGCCTGGGAAGCTGAAAGAAAATCACTCTGCTTTTATCAGTGATGTTAAAATTTTAAATACTAAAGACAACAATGAATCAATTAATGAATGTTGTTTTTAATCAGCATGAAATTCGCGCTGCTACTATCTTTGTATTGTTATGTAAGTGATATGCATTTAATTTTCAAATAGCATATGGTGCTGTTTGAATTTAAATAAATTAACCTTTAAACGGAAACCGATAGTCTAACTGTAACGAATACTTCAAAAAAATATGACAAATAAATAATTCTTATGAACAATAAATAACTAACAAATGTTACGAAGCAACGTGAGTTAAAACAATAAATTTCATAATAAAAACAAAAACATTTTCCGTCTATCTTTGACGGATTATTTACTAGTTTTCAATAGTGAATAACCCGTCAAAATGACAAATGTTTTTTTTTAATTATACAAATTCATTGTTTTAACTCACGTTGCTTCGTACAATATTGATTGTAGGTCATGTAAGCAAAATGGCTAAACATAAATACAATAATTGATACTAAATACAACTACATTGTATAAAGCCAAGAATTTTAACATGACATTGAATCACAATAAAATTTTTCGTATAAATATTAATATTTTATTGGATTTTTACAGCACGTGTATATTGTACAGTACTTGGGAAATTAACGTTCTGTAATCATTTACGCCATTGTTGATAGATTAACGACCATAATATGTAATTATACGTGTAAAATATTGTCATCGAAATTTATCTGCTAGGGAAGTAGATCGGTTGGCTTACCAGTTTCATTCTTTTCAGACGAAACACAAGTGCCATCATCCGCAAAGCTTTTGAACCTGAAACAGTGAATAAAGTATATACCGCATAATATAAACATAAACGAAAAGCCTTGTCATGTATATTTTAATGATGGAACTGTTGAGTGGTATACACTGGATATGAATAGAACCGAAAAATGTACTTGAAAATTACTTACATTGTGTGCTTCTTTTATAGCGCAGTCAATAATATCGTGAACCTGTGCGTAGTAAAAATAACAAAGCAATAATTTATAAAATGTATTTTAGTCTAAATTTAGTGATATTTAATTTGATACTTCAAAATATTAAACTCTAAATAATAATAAGTTTACTTATAAATAATACGGAACTTTAATGAGATATTGAAACTTACCTGGTCGTAAGGAGATTCGTTGACTAGCTTTAGTGCACATTCATCGGCATAAACCTGAAATTCTTGTCTGAACTGAAAATATATATAAAATTTTTGGCATTATTATTTGTTAAAATTAATATTTTTATTTATTTTATGATGCAATAATTTCTAATACTAAGTGAAATTTTTACCTCTGGTTTTATGATGATATCCAAGTATTCGTTGAACGCATTAAAATCAACTTCGCCGTCGGACACCTGATTAAACGTTAAATTTTTAATACTTCTTCTAAATAATTGGAAGCTATATTGTATGTCTGTTAATAAATAATTCAATATACAAGTACTTGCATTTAATATAAAGGAATCATTACCAAGTTTAAGTTATCAAAAATACAGTTTCTTCTGAGCTTCCAAGTACTTTGACTGAATGCTATATAAATAGATACCAATCACATATACTGTATTCATTAGTAACAAACCGTATAATATATAAAT
>JAQIWH010001607.1:0-30314 GCA_034695005.1 Cryptops parisi
ATTCAAACTAAATTCAAACTAATCAATTAGCCATAAAACATAACAAAAAATGAAAGACAGAGTAAATGGCACAAAAAAGGATTGGTGCAAAAATACACAAAAATTACAAAAATACATAATACAAAATCACAAAATTACAAAAATACAAAAAAAAAAAAAAAAATATATGAAAAAATTAGATTGCATTAGCATATAATAAATAGTTACAAAATCAGTGGCTGAAAGATTTTGTTCCTCACATCACATTTTTATTGTATAGCTTTTAACTTATTTTATAATATTTTACAATATTTTCTTTATCAATTTTTACATCTCTCAATTAAGATTTATTGTTAGTTATGATGTTTATTATATTGTTAAAATGAATTTTCTTAATTCATATGTAAAGGATCCTATTGTATTTGCCATTTTACATTCTAATGGTAAACTGTTCCAAAAAGCTATTGTTCGGTGGAATGTAGCTCTACGGGCAAAGTGTGTTTTAGTTTTAGGAAGTTTTATGCTATAAATTGTTTGTGATCTAGTTGACAGTTGCATGCAACTGAATGAAATTGAAATCGGACTTGATATCTTATTGAAGAGATTTGTGTGTATCTAAGTTAGATTAATCTAATAATTAACAAGTAAAAACAACTTAATGAAATTAAAATTAATACAGAAACACCCTTTTCTCTACTGACCGGGTAGCACACCTAAATAACTAACACTAACGTTGCGCTTCCCTCCCAGAGGCTTTTTGCAAGAAAAAAGAAAAATAATAAAGAGGTTTCTTACTTCTTTCTTTAACTATTTTTTTTTTTTTCTTGAGAAAAGCCTCTGGGAGGCAGGCGAAATGTTGGAGTTTAGTTGTTGAAGTATGTTACCCGGCCCCAGTAGAAGTAAGAAACTTTTTTTATTAGTTTTATTTTTAAATGTTTTTTTTTACTCTGTTAAATTATTTTCTATTTTAGGGTAAAGGATGATGCTATGAAGATTGATGTATTATTTAATAAATGTTTTAATAGATATTTTCAACATTATGTATAAAGTACAGTTAGTTGTCAGAGTGCATTTAGACATTCAATTTTACAATTATATTATTAATATTGAATTTATGTCAATTAAGCCTCGATTCATTTAACATATATAGTATATTTTTTTTATACTTTTAGTACTGTACACCAACAAAGTCTGTGATTGTAATTGAAGGCTTGCCCAGAATAACGTTGTATGTTACAATTTAATATTTACATTATTATGAAAAACCGTGCTTCATCTATGGACCTAGCTAGTTCCTCCGATAGACAAACTCATACCTACCTAAAACATACATATAAATCACTTCGAAATTGGTCACCTAATAGGTGACAATCAATGTGTTACTGAATATTTCTGTTGCCATTTACTCAAAACTATGAATTGTTACATGCAACGTTATTCTGGGCAAGCCTTCCATTATCAAATACAACTAAAATGGGATCTGGTGGTTGACTAATAATAGTGAGGGTTCGACATGTTATATTTATAGAAGTACAGTACTATATGTACAATATTTACAATATTAGTAAATATTACTGAATCTTATATAATTATTTTTTCTATTATTATAGATGCAAAGAAAAGAGTATTCATGGTGCAAATGTAAGATTAAAAGTTGGATGCTTATTAGGACTGCAAACTGTTTCTCGTTCAATCTTTAACAAGTGATTAGGTTAAAAGTAAAAAAAAAAATATCCTAGTTAGACGCTTTATCGCGTCACTAAAATTTGTGAAGGGTAAAACGAGTGTCGCGTATTTGACATTTGTCACTAAAGGTTTGTGTCGGTACACGATTTTTTTCTTCTTCTTATTTCCTTTTTCGTTTCACTTTTTTCTTCACTCGTGCTGTTCAGTGTTCTTTTCCTTCTTCTTAAGGAATGCGAAAGAGTGCTTCGGTCAGTGGCCACGCGGGAGTCTTTTCACTGTTTTCTTTAGACCCGAGAGTGACACTGGCCAATGTTGTTAGCCGATCCAATTCGTGTGGTCAATGGTGTCTCGCGTCTGTAGTGTGTTGCGAAAGAGACCGACGAAAAATCTCGTCTAAATTTTATTTGCCAAATGCAACCAACGCGCGCGCGCGCGCGCACACACAACACCGACGGAAAACGAATCTGTAAAAGAGGGGCCATTTCGTTTTCTCAACCTCGACGTGGGAAGAGAAACTGGGAGTATCATGGCTGCCATTTCGTGTCGAGAATTTGATCACGCGCGAATGGAGTAGTAGAGTATCGCAGTGAGAGTTCACTTAGCTTGTAAAGGTTTTTTTGTCTATTTGTATATACTGTATACACAGTATCTATATACAACGTGAATGTGTACATAAAGCTTATAATCATAATGCCGTTATTACTATTATAATTGTTTTTCGCATTTAAATGATTTATAAGCTATAGGTATCTTTCAACTTATTATTATAACATATTATATATTGAATAATGTTTGTGTTAAACTATTATAGAACCTTTAGCGTCTAACGTATATAGGCCTACTGTATATTTGAAAAACATATGAAGTTTTTTCGGTTTTGTTGGAAAGTGTAACATATTTTAGCCTTACTCGAATTACTTTGCACTCATCACAATGTTTCCAAAATAATTTCAATCAATACAGTTTTTAACACACAATTATCAATACCGAGAAGTGAGTAGTAGTATTCTTATTGTGCCAAGCTAATATTCATACAGTACAGTGTAACAGTTGTTATACGTAGGTTAATGTGTCTACTATACATATACAAGATGCAGTAGCTACATATTTACATTTTATAGTAGCTACATTTTACAGTATACAAATACTTGTATGTTTTATTACCTCGACTGCCAATCTTAAGAAGTAAGCCTAAAATAAACTCTTTTATAGACTTATTTTGTGGTTTCTGTATTATTTAGGCGTGTATTTGATAATACATTTAGATTTCATAAGTAAAATAATGTTGATAATTTTGTTTTTAACGAAATTTTGTTTGATGTCAAATTCTAACACACAAATCGAACGACTACCATGCAACATCAAAATTTTTTGCATATTCATTTCGTGAAATTGCTAATAACTTAATGGAAACTTGGAAACTAATATAGTCACCAATATAATGGAAACTTATATATGCACCAACTATCATTAGCAAAAAGCATTTCAAAAAATTCAACAAATATGTTATTTGACTATGTTAATATTAATTTCTAATTTTTATCTTTGTATGTTTTATTTTGTTTGTTTTATGACATCGATGTTTTTTGTCATTTTTACGACCAATTTAATGAAATTAACTCTTATTATACTTTAGGGTTGAATAAAGTATAATAATAACAACAACAAAGTAAAAATTTAGAATTACTATAGTAGTTGATTATACGATAGGCACATACATTGAGCATAGTGTTTTTGTATATCACTATCACATAAATACAGTGCCTATACATTAGAGTGATTCATATAATGGAGGAAACTGGTTTTATATTGAGTCAAAACACCAGCGTATCTTGTTCCAATATTTAAAAAAGTTCTATTCCTAAAATTTGGTGAATTTCAGATAAAATTTAGAGGTCGCTACCAGAGTTGGTTTGACACGTAGGAAGGGGAAAAACAAAAGTTTTCATGTTGAATAGAGGCACCAGCCTATCTTGTTCCAATATTCAAAACAATAATATTCCTCAAATTTGTCCTATTTTAGATGACGTTTAAAGATCGCTTTCATAGTTTGAAAGATTAGTTTGAAACATAAGTAGCATTAACGCAAGGTTTTTCAGCTCTTGGTAGCTAGCCATAAACAAATTGTTTAAAACTAACCTAATTTCACCAAAAATTACTTTTTTCCGTAATGAAACAAATTCAGAACGTGTCTTCTATTTTTTTCAAAATTTGAAAATAAGGACCACAAGAATACATACAGTATAGAATAGACACATACATATTTTATACTGTACATTACGGTTCGCTTATATTTATCTGCTTATATTTAGCTTATATTCAATAGGAAAGAAAGTCCAAATTTTTAAAATTGAATCTTTTAGACATTTTAATATCTTGGTAACTAGACCATTTTTCATTAAAACTTTAATCTGAAAAAAATGTATGCTTTTGAAAGTTGCGATAAAACGTTTCTTTTTTATCATTTGCGCGCCCTTCATCGGCTGTAGAAGTTTCAATTACCTGTTCGGCTGACATTAATTCCGTGTGAGGCGTTTGCTTCATTGAACCCTGGCTCGATTCCGTTCGGAAAACCCATGCGTCTGATCGATTGTGGCAGCATCCCATAGTCTTTAATTTAAATAACATCATTAAAACTAGAACAGCAATCACTTTCATTACGATAATAATTAGAATCATAGTGTGCCAGACCGCCTCCTCGTCGACCGCACGCACAGCGCATGCGCCTCGTCATCCTCCTCGTCACGGGGACAAATCTCCGCCTCAGAACTTCTCTGCATTACGCTACCAAGGCATTGCGAGAATAACAAAAACATTTTAGTGATGATACCCTTATCTGTAAGGTAGCTGGCAAACTAAAGTTGTCTACGCATTTATATTGCATCATAATATTATCTCGAGATACAGTATTATGTTGCATCGAAATTAATTGCATTACAGTTAAATTGTTGTTTAACCTGTTTTTATTTCACTTATACTCTGAGGTTGAAATGGTTCGACATCTTTGAGCTCTCTTTTTGGTAGGTTTCCGATGACCTACAGAGCTGAAATTTTGAACGTAGACTGGGGTTGTGAAACATTTTATTGTATCAAATTTATACGGATTAGTGTCTAGTCAATTCTGAGATTTTGTCACCCAAAGAGTTTGTTTTTCATCGAAAAGTGTTTTCTGACGATATACCTACATTTTATGCCACTTCAAGCCACCACACATTATTGTAAAGAAAGATTGAATAATTTTTTTTCTCATACATACTGTAGTTTATTATTACCCACTTACAGTGTAAAGCCTCATTACGTGAGCAGCAGTCATTTATTGTTGAGGGTATATAGTAGATCTACCCACATAAACACTTAGCATATTTCAGCAAAAAAACATTTTATTTTCACGTGTTTGTTTCAGTAATTACGAGGTTGTAAAAAAAGGTTATCAAAAACGCAATTTTTTAATTATTTCTTTTTATTACTAGTTAAAAAATATATATTGCGATTCAATATATAAAAATATATGGTATTTTATTGTCATTTTATTATTATTTATATCATAATATATAAAAATATATATTTATTATTATACATTTTTCATCATTTTATGATTGGAAAATATATTGCTGTTTAAAATGGTTATCACACTATATTCAAACGTATAGAAATAAAGCAGTCCATACGGTTGTATTTTGTTTGTGAATTTTGCAATTTGTTTCGTTGAGACGTTAATAAATTTATTACAAATTTATTATTTACCCTATATAAAAAATAATGTAAAGTAACCTCTGAAAGTAATACAAAGTTGACATTGTATTGTTCGTGTTGTATTTTTTGTAATTATATATAAAGGGGGTATTTATGGATAAACAATACATTGTATTTCAACTTTACTATATTGTGTTAGCTTTACATACGATTAACATGATTACGGAATATTTTTCGATTTGAAAAGTAAAACTAGTTAGATCTCGAACTTCATAATTTTTACTCCGTTTATGTTAGATATTTTTTACTTAAACTAATAACATTAATGTTTTTCAAGTGTTTCTCACATATTTCAGATGAGAAAAGTGATAAAGGATATTTTTGTTACAGTATAATGTAGCTATCTATGATTGCTTATTCCACTTAAACTGACTGTATAATGGAACACATTCACATGAACTGAAAGTATTATTGTACAACCTTGCTGGAATATAGGAAAATTTTCGATTTATGCGAATTTGCTAGTATGTACGATAAGAAAAATTTTCTCATGTGATTGCTAAAAGCGACAAAATTTCGCTATTATGCGATTTTAGTGGTGGTAAACAAGTCACCTAATGCTCAAGGTTTGCTACTTCATGAAAATTTTATCAACGCAAATTTTGTTAGGTTTATGCGTGGTTTGCACGGAACTCTCGCATAAATCGAGGATGTCACGTATTAGATATATTACATTGAACGTGTTCTGTAGCCTACATCAAAACTAACGTGACTTAGGCTTAGTATGTTTGTAGGCTTATACGTTACGCCTATTTCAAATGAAATGTCTACAAAGGATATTTGGTTATCTTCACTTGATTAAAGTCAATCTTATTAACCTACTGTATATTTTGTAATCTATATCGTATTTAATCATTTGATATTTTACAGTATTTTTTTACAGAATTTCACATTTTACAGTATTATCTTGATGTGTGTGTCGTATTAAGGTTGAATGACTTGAATTTTTTATAGGCTCGTGTAGAAATCTGTTAACTGGCAGATTAGAAAATTACAATCGACTTGTTAAGAAACGCATTGAATTAAGAGCGGTTTCAATCGTGATTTAATTTTCTTGGCATTTTATTGATTTTGTTTTGATTATTTTTATTTTTTTTGGCTTTGTCAATGAAAATTAGTTTACATCCATTCTCGTTCAATTGGTTTTTTTCCCTTCAGCTGTAAGGTTTAATTGATTTCCATTACGTATATTTATTCTCTAGTAGTATCTTCATTGTTTTATATACATGATATAATTAGGGTTATGTTTATACAGCTTACACATAATGAATGACTTTGAATATTTTATGATTTCGATATAAGATCTATGCATTCACGACATAAGAATATGAGGGAGGGGTAATTTTAGTTGTATTTCTTATCATTTTTTGTTAACGTTGGTTACTTACAGTATGATTTCATTATAGGTGTTTACTTATAAATTCATTAATGTACCCTTGTAATCATACAGATAAAGTTTGGTTTATGCGAATTTTTATACGGCCATTTTGTTAATATGCGACAAGACATTTTTATTCATTTTATTTTATTTCAAAATTTTACATCCCATAGGAATAAATAACAACAAACCAAGCATCCAAGTTATATGCGAGAGAGAAATTTCGCTTTTATGCGATTTTGGTATTGTTTTTCTAATCCGTATTGTGTAGAATTCTTGAAAATGATCCTTTTCAAACGAGATATCTTGTTAAGCGCGAAATGTATACAATTTTAAGCGGAATTCAAATTCGTTATACTTAGAGGTAAATTTTATGGAGTAAATTATTTCTCCCCATTTTAAGCGGAGAAACGTCTCAAGCAAAATTCTCTTGAGCGTGTTCCACTTTATTTGTATTTTCACGTTCATATTCACTTGTTACAATCCATTATTTTGCTTAATTGACAAGCCAAGATTCGTATAAAAACAGAAACTAGTATACAGGGTGTCCCAAAAGTCGACTACTATATCACAGGAGCTAATGCCTCATGGTCATGACATTCCAAGACGAAATTTTTGTCTCATTTTTTGAAATGGAGATATTTTTTTTTCGAGCTATCAGCCGCTTAAACGAACAAACACTAGTATATATAATTGAAGGTTGATGTAAAAGAATGTTAAGTAACATTTTTACAATTTGGACGAAAACTGATCTAAAGATCTGAACTTGCCTTGATGTCTATGGGCCACTTCTTGCACTAATATCTTTGCACACATTGTTGTTTTGCTCAAAATGATGCGTCAGAAAGGTAAAATTGCAATTACCTAACACATTCGAAAATGCTTCTAGGTAATTTTTAATCAAATCTTACTTAACACCTTTTTACACCAAGATCTTTATTTATGAGATGTTGAGTTTATGTGTAAATAAGTTAAATGAATAAGTGAAACGTTTTTCGTGGAAACTTGTAAAAAAAAAAAAAAAAACACAACCGCGGTTTATTTTTAAAGGGTACAATCGTTTAGTAATTTGGTAGCTTTAGTAGTTTCGCAAATTTCTGAAAGATTGTGGTGTGTAGGAAGTGAGAGAAAGTGCTGTCGGGTCGTTGTGTTTAGCAGATTGAATTGGGATGAAACCCGACACAAACCGGGTTAGCGAGTCGGTGCTGGATGCAAATTCCTTGCCATTTGGCCGCCACACCGCCTTTGCACATACAACTCTCTCTCTCTCTCTCTCTCTCTCTCTCTCTCTCTCTCTCTCTTCACCTAACTGCTGCCTAGGTGCTGTTTCGTATCGGCGACGTTGGTGAAAAATTGAATTTATCAACGCTGTTTTGTGATCCCGTAGAAATTGTAACAGTATTAAAATTGAATTAATGTTATTTCATCATCATCAACACCGTGATCATCATCATCGTCGTCGTCGTCTACAAAGTGAGAAAGGCTCGTTTATTAAGCGGTCGCGAGAGACACTCTCCACAAAATGTTTGAAACGACAATACTGTATAGGCCTATACGAGATTTGAGCGATATGTTGTGTCATTTTATTTTTTGTACGTTTGATTTAGTTTGGTAGTGGTTTCAGTTTTGGTTTGAAATTAACTAGGAGAGATGAGGGATTTGGAATCTCAACAATGCACTACTTTCGTACCAGTCATTCAAAAAGTGGACTTTAAAGTGGCCTACTTGTCCACGTTTTAAATTTTAAAAATATTGCATTTTGTTGATACTGTAGTGGAAATGGAGAGTTTTACAACCTCTGCTAAGTTATCAAACTTGGCTTGACCGTTGTGTGTGTGTGTGTCTGTTTGTCTGTGTACATTTCAACATCTTTGCGGTCTATTCTGACCCACTTCCAATAGTTTAATTGTTATGATATGATTCCAGATTGCTGGAATACTATACATACCAACAATAGCACCGTTTCAACGTTGTTCAAAATTTAAAAACATTTCAAAATATAGCTTTTTTTAACAACCAAACAAGCTATACAATCTCTCCTTTATATTAAAGTGCAGTGCTGAACTTACCACTATAATTCCACGCACCGTGAAAAAGCAGTCCGAGAGCATGCGCAGACAGCCTGTGTTCAGGCGCATGCGCAGACGTTCGCTATACACACGTGTCTAATTACCGTGAATCGATCCACCTGACCGCGTTTTTTTTTCACGTGTTTCGAATCCACACTTTTTCGCATCCACACTTTCATCCATCCACACTTTTTTAAGAGCGAGCGAAGCGAGCGGGTACACCTAGTTATTATTAAAAGGAAAACATGTAATCATATTTTTTCCCATCATTATTGGCAGGTTTAATTTTAGTTGATTTACTTAACGAAGTTAAAGTTGTCACTTATCAGACGATAGTTAAGTTACTTAACGAAATGCAGTATTTTCGATCATTTAACAAAAAAATGTGTTGTATGCAATTTTGGTCATTTTTTTGGCATCAATTTTAAATGAAACTAGCCGATAATTGAAGGCTTTTCCATAATAACGTTGTATGTTACAAAAATTCAATATTTTGATTATTATGGAAAACCGTGTTTTATATATGGGCTTAGATAGTGTCGCCAATAGACAAACTTACACCTATAAATACATTACTTCGGAATTGGTCACCTAATAGGTGACAATCAACTGTGAATTGTTAGTATGCAACGTTATTCTGGGCAAGTTTTCAATTCGTGTGAAACAGATGAACACGTTATTAAAATATACATTGCCATTAAATGAATTCAAAATGGCGACGATTTCAAGTTTAATGTCATTGAGCTTTCCGTTTTATAATATTTTTGATTACTTTTGATTGAAGGAATGGTGCTTAAGGTCAAGTGACCATTTGGGTCAATACTTGATTAAAACGTAGTTTTATGATAGAAATGCAAATCGTTTTTGATTATTTTTTCTTCATATTTTGTGTGCGTTTATGTGTAGGTGTAAAAAGGTAGTTTATGAAAATCAGGAAAAGGGAGTTCAGTGGACTAAAAGTTAGAAAGTGTTAGGCGATCATGTTGCCTTTAAGTTAATTTCAATTTTTGTTTTCGATCAACAAAAACAAATTGCTACATTAACAAATTGTGATCTTTACGATTAATTTCAATTTAAAACTGATTGATAATTGGTATGAAACAGATGAACACGCCTTAAAGACAATAATATTGAATGAATTCGAAACGAGTTTCAATTTGAAAATAACATTATTGATTTTCTACAATATTCTTCATCACTTTTTCAATGGTGGGAGAATAATTTTTAAGGTTAAGTGACCATTAGGATCGCTTTTGAATATTTGACTATAACGTAGTTTTCGGATGAAAATGCAAAAATATTTTTTTTAGTCAGATTGATTCGTTTCATTCATATTCCATGCGGGTGTGTTTGTGTGGAGGAGAAGTAGTTTATGCAAGATGGAGAGAAAAGGGAGTTCAGTGGACTAAGAAAGAGCGAAAGAGTTGGCGGCCATGTTGGCAAGCGCGAGCAATGCTAACGCAATCATCGGTAGAGGGTAAGCGGGCTTGACGGCTGAAACCTATCTCGCAGTGATCATGGCTCCTCAGGCAGGCAGAGCAAATCTAATAAGAGAATGGCGGTGCAACTCTCGCCCCTTCTTCGCTCAATGCCCGCGAATATTTTGTGGATTCAGCGCCGAGAGAGAAAAGATGGAAGAGAAAGAAAAGACTAGAAGAAGAAGAAGACTTTCCTCGTCTTCCATCGTCAATAGAATAAAAGGCACCGGTTAAGGGTTCAACGCCGACCCTGGTCGAGTGAAGAAGATGAGAAGAACAAGAGAAAGGTGGTGATGATAGAAGTAGTAGTAGTAGTAGTAGTAGAAAAGAGTATGGAGAAAAATGATGATGATGATAAAGAAGGCGAAATGCACGACGACGTTACCCAACTGGCCCTGAGGAGACAATAATAACACGAAAGAAAAAGAGATTGGTGCAGATTGGAAAGGGTGAAAGAGAGAATCCATTCCTCTTTTCAATAAGCGAATGAAGGAAGAAGGATGAGAAGAATGAAAAAAAGTGGGAGATGAAAACGCCCAGGGTGTCTCCCGACGAAATGGAAATGCCTCGAGCCAACAGATTTCGCAGCTTGATAATGAGCTTTTGTTTTCTCGACGAGAAACACGACAGTGTGTGTCTGTGCTTGGGTTCTTTTCACTTTTCGTTTTTTTTTTCATCGTTCTTGCACGTGGTTGAATTTAACTGAATATCATTTTACAAGCTTGGTTAACACTGATGAAGAGATTAATTTGTTTGTGGGGAGAAGAAAAAAGAGTGAAACTTGTCTGTGTTTTAAACAGATCTCTAGCTTGTTGATGATAAACTTTTGTTTATATACCACCTAGGCTGAGGATCTATTTGTGTTTTTTTGTGTTATTAAATGAACATTGTAGTTAATTAATCACTCATGTGCAAGATAGGTGCAAGAGACTTGCTTTAAATAGAATTACAGAGGGCGTTATCGGTGATTTTCTAACAAAAATCCTGGTCACGGCACCAAATTACAGTATATTTGATTTCTGGTGTTGTTTTATTATCTATTTTTTTTTTAAATGTACAGTGCTAAAGTTTCAAATTTTGTAAGCATATTTTATTTTTATTTATATCACGTGTTAAATAATAACTCAAATAATTATCGGTTTTAAGTCATGGTAACAAGTTTTGTTTTATTTGTGTTTATTCAATAGAGTAAATCGAATATTGATGTAGTTTAATCATTTAAAATTTGACAACTTAAATGGCTTTTGATTTACATCTTGGTTGTGACAGCAGTTTCATTATTAAAAACTATATTTTTAATTACAATGATAGTAAATATGATAGTTTATCCGATCTTTGGGTACCCTATATTTTATGCACAATGATATGCCATAGTGGATTTATAAATTGAGAGCTGTTAACTTTCCTGTTTTGTGTATCGTAAATAATTGCGTATTATTAGTCATTTCGATTATTCAACTGTCTTTTAGTTTAAGTTAAATAATCGAAACTGAAGGACACCTGACACAGGCAATGTACGGTGTTGCAAAACAAGCAGTTCGTGAACTTGTCAGCTTGTTGCCCAAGTAATGAAAACTGGTTGAAAGAAATCAGTTGTTTACAAATTGCTCGAATTGCAACACCATAAATTGCGTGTGACCTAGAGCCTTAAATGAAGGTTGAATATTGTAGGTTGGATATATCGGGCGAAGTATCTGTGTCTTATGTACACGCAAGAAGTTTTCAATCCTGGTCACGACACCAGTTTGTCGATTCGCTCTTTCGTTGTTTTTCGAGTGAGATTGAGTTTGTTTGTTTTGTTTTTAGTTTGAAAACATCACCACTTGAACGAATTTTGTAAATTTATTTCGGGCACATTTCACTCATTGTCAACCGTTCCACATTAGAAACCAACACGTCGTGCCAAGGAGGATAATGTACTTAGCTTCTCGGAACTCAATCATTTTTCGCCAACCTCCATTCGGGATAGGAAAAGAGAAATGTGAGCTATGTTCATAGACTAGTGACGCGTGCAGCCACTTGTCCCTAAAAGCCTGTAATGACAATCTGTCGTCGGATTTAGAGGTCGAGCATTTGGCACCGGTCATCTTCTTTTTCTTTATTCTTTCCTCTGTTCGGTCGGTTCTTCAAATGGAGTTAATTACAGCTTTGGCAAAGCTTGCTTTACTCCCCCCATCTCTCGATAATTACAGGCTTCACAGCCTATGGATAATATAAAGAGGCGAGGGTGGGGGAGGACGAAACTATGACGGGAGGTCTGAAAATAAGGTACACTATATAAATAGGGGTTTTTGGTACCTTCCTTCTTCTCTCCGTTCACCAACACACACATACAGTACATTCTATTTCTCTCCCCCTTTCCTTTATTCCTCTCTCTCTCTCTCTCGTCATTGGTGGGTCCTCACACCATCGATGGTCGGTAGGTGGCGCTGGGGGAGTGAGTCGAAGGGGTCCCCTTTCAAGCGACCGCTAAGTCCTTTTGATAAGTTGATTCAGTGCGCGTGCTCCTTGACCCCTCGGATAGAATGTCCACAATGGCAACACATGGCGCGTGCGCTGGAGGTCAGCTCATGCAAATATTTTGGTGAGCGCGATAAGATCAAGTTCTGGTGGCGAAAGCATCGCGTTCTGGGGTCACTGAGCAAGAAACTAAAGGGATGGGGAGAGGGGGGGTGTAAAGATGGAGAGAACATGATGGCGGAGGGAAGTGTAAAAAAAAAAACACAAACAAGAAAGAAAGAAGGTGAAAACGAAGATGTGTTGTATACGTATGTATATGTATAGGGAGTAGGTTTCTCTGTGGGCTACGTGTATAGGAGATAGATAGGAGGGAGGGAGGATAGGAAAAGGATAAGAGAGGAAAAAGAACACTGACGACGAGACGACAGACGGGGTTTTGCTTCTGTTGGGGGCTTTTATCGGCCAATTTGGGGCGGTGGCGAAGCTCCGATTAGCGAGCCATTTAAAACCGATCGGATTCCCCGTCGACAATAGGATCTTACATAATGAGCGTACGGTCTGCACTTTTGCTATCGCGTCGTTGCAACATGGAGCTCATGGAGGGTTGAAAAAGATATTGAAGCTTCACTCTTTTTTTTCTGCTTTAGACGAGTTGGGTGTCTGCTAGGCTTGTTAAGGACACCTGCTACTTTACTCAGCACTATACGTACACTATGCGTGTCAAATGTAACAGCAGACAGGATACAGATCAGGCCACCTTAAAATCTATAGTGTTTCAAAACTGTATATGTGGAAACATTATATGGTGATGCACACTACATAGATGAACTATTACCGTGAATGAGTTAATATTGAACTAGCAAGCTTCAGATGATTGAGGCGAGGGATGTTTTAAAAGTAATAGAACTAGCTGTTTGCCCGTCAACAATGACGGGTGCTAAAATTATTGCAAACCTCATTGTCAATGTGTTGCTAATGACAAACAGAAAAATTACTGTAATCCTCGTTGTTGTGTTTCTATTATTATTTTACTTAGTGACTCGTTACCGACAGAAAACCGCGTTATTATGACTGACACACAGATACACACACACACACACACACACACACACACACACACACACACACACACACACACACACACACAGCGTAAAAACTATATAGAGGACTAGTAAATAGCCCGTCAAAAATGACGAGAAAGTTGTTTATTGCTGTCACATTGTTCATGTTATCTGTCATATCTCATATTGCTGTCGCAATATTCGTTACAGTTATTTATTCATTTAACCCATATTGCTGTCGCAATATTCGTTGCAGTTATTTATTTATTCAACTCAATATTCGTTACAGTTAGAGTATTTATTTATTATGTTGTTTTTTTTCATTTTGGTTGTTTCTATAGAAACATAACTGGTGAGGAGGAGGAGGAGGAGGAGCAGGAGGATCTTTGTATTTTATAACAATTAGATATTTTGCAAAACGTTTTTCATGAAATCGTGAATCAAGCAGACAATGAAAAATATATAACTATTATGTATAAATTTTAAATCTCTGCAATGTTTGCTCAGTCTCCAGTGGTTTCTGAGTATCAAACTGACTCCACTTTGACTTGGTGATGTTGGAAAGCTAGATTTTCAAGTGCAGGGGCATCAGCTTAGCGGACCCCGCGTCATAGCGAACCCACCCACGCACGTCACTTGGTCGTTACCATGGTGTATAAGAGACTGGTAACAGTTTTGAGACTGGTAACAGTGTTGCCTTTTGACAATGCTACAGATAGCATTCGTATACAGGGTGCAAAAACAACCATTCCAAAATTTTCAGAGGAAACATCTTCTCATAATAAACTATATATAGTCCAGAAACACCACCTCCATAACAAGATACTGTACAACTACAACGAAAATAAGAATGTCATATAGTACTGGTCCTATGTTATACGGAAATTCGTACAATTTGTAAGATTCAAATTATGAAAATTCAGTTCTGTTCTGAGTATCGAGAAGTATGGTATGAGCGCGAGTTAGCACTCCACACTCTGGATTTAATAAACTTCGCGGGTACCGCTAAATAAAATACAATATCCCCCCAAAATATCATGGATATGGATAACGTCGTACAGTGATATTGTAGGATGAAGATAATCCAAAAGAAGGGTTCTTATTAGCGACATGCTCACCTATAGAATGCGACGCTTAGAGAGATGCTCACCTATCGAATGCGACACTTGAGAGACATGCTCACCTATGGAATGATAAACAACGCAGGTAAACAGCTGGTTTATGACCATGTGGTTAAAAACTTGGGCCGCGTTCACTTTGAAAATCGAGCGCTTTTAGAGCGAATACCGTCCAAAGCAAGTCGATAACGTGTATAGGATCTATGTAAGTTACTACGACTAATCGACTGTCTTTGGACCGTTTTTGCGCTAACAGCGTTCAATGCGAACGCAACCCCTAGTATGATATGATGCCAACTTGTGGACCTTTAAATTATGTCACGTGACATTCGATGAACTTCCATGAGCACCAAAGCACATGCTTGTTGTCTGTCGTAGTGTGAAATATATTTCTCGTTTTGTTGTTGTAAGTAATGTTTGTTTCGATCACGTAACAACTAAGCTGGTAGTGAATGCGAATACCATTAAAAGGAAATTTAATTATAATTTTTTTGAAAAAAAATAAATAACTAAACCAAGTAAAAATATATATTAAAAATATCAATGTTGACTTAAAAGGTAAACATGGGACCTAAACGACAACTGTCAAAAAAGTCTCGAGACGAGGTGAAATTGGAAGAAAAACTCGAGATTAGAAGAAGCGCACGTAATAAAAGTGAAAGCGATGACAAACCGATGTCAAAGCCGAAGACGGCGACCAAAGCTAAGCGATCGCAGAAGAGTGAAAATGGGATATCGCATGCTATTAAAACCGAAAAAGAAGAAGAAATTAAAACTGAAAAAGAATCAAGTACCCCAAAGAAAAAATCAAAGCTTTCGGTGAAGCCCATAGTGAAATCGGAACCGAATTTTTTGGGCGACATCGACGATAACCTAAACTGCGTAAAATACAACGGTGAAAAATTTGTTGGCGCTCACACGTCCATCGGCGGTAAGAACCCGACCCTTGAGATGTACCACCGCAATTCACATTAAACTAATAGGCGTGAAAATTATAATGAAAATATTCATTGCAGGTGGTCTGGAAAATGCCGTTTTTGACGCTGCTAAGATGGGAGCAAAGTCTTTCGGTTTGTTTTTACGTTCGCAGCGGCAATGGAACTGTAAACCACTTACCGAGGAGGCTGCACAAAAATTCATCGAAGCTCGAAAACAACATGGTGACAAGAAATTATATTAATTAAATAAAATAAAATAGAAAACCTTGTTGTTAAATTCAACATTATTCTTATAGCATAGATCATGTTGTTTAGGTTTTCTTCCCGAGCATATTCTTCCACACGGTTCGTACTTGTTGAACTGCGGTGCGCCGAACGTCGAAACATTAACCAAGAGCAGAAGTGCACTCGTTGACGAGTTACGGAGATGCGAAATGCTTGGTTTGACGATGTACAATTTCCACCCAGGTTATTATACACAACCACCAATAAGGTGTGGGTGAATCAAATTGTAGCGCTACTTAGAAAATATTTCACGCAGGTTCGTCGTGTGGTAAAATAACTGCCGAAGAATGCATCGAGAAGATTGCGGAAAGCATCAACCAAGCGCACAAAGCTACTAAATATGTCATGACAGGTTAGTCATGATGCCAAACTCTCCGCAATGTTGTGGCAAGTGGAGCAATTTATCAACAACTGCGACGTCGGCTTCTTGCTCAAACAATGAAAATTAGTTGACAAAAAGCTGATTAACGCAGGTTTGCCACACCAAAAATTGCATGCGAAAGAGAGCCTTTAGAAAGCAATGATTAAAATTTGGAGGTTAGAAATTCATATTAATATAATTTCATTATTTTTGTTGTTGTTCAGTTATTGAAAACATGAGTTGTCAAGGTCATACGATCGGAGGAGACTTCCGACAATTGCGGAGCATTATCGATCAAGTTGACGATAAATCTCGCATCGGAGTTTGCATCGATACGTGTCATGCTTTTGCAGCAGGTATATTATTACCCTCGTATCCCTTTTTATTTTCTGAATTCAGTACCCATCGTTGATTGCGTGTAAAGAGTAGTCTCATGTTTTAAGGATACGATTTAGCGTCCGAGGAGGGGTTCGATAAAATGATGGTCGACATCAAGAACATCATTGGTGTACAATACCTTAAAGCAGTGCATCTCAACGATTCCAAAGGTAATGAAATCGGATTTCTTTTAAGGCCTCCCGACACACAATTTTTTTTGGTCACTGCTCGAATTGCCACACCAAAAAAAAAAATTGCACGTTTCAGGTGGCCTTGCCCCTAGTTTTACAAGTGTGCTAGTAAACTGTAATCGCCTGAAACGTCAACTTTTCCAGGAATGGTCGGATGTCATCTGGATCGTCATGAAAACATCGGCGAGGGATTCATCGGCATCGACGGCTTCCGTCGCGTCATGAAGGAACCCCTGTTCGACAACATGCCCATGATCCTCGAAACGCCCTGGGTGTCGGACGACATCAACATGAAAGAAATCAAGTTACTCCATTCTCTTTGCGAATAACCCTTTTTTATAAATAATGTTTTAATATGCCGAACAACATTAAAAAATTTATTAGTTATTATTTTTTTTTACATGTGTTGCATTATTGCTGCGCTTTTTGACTATCAAGTCGAAAAACCTGCTCATAATTACTCAAATGTACAGTAACGATATATCAAAACTATGCTGATAAATCAGTGAAATTATGAACGCAAGATGATAATCTGTAGTAGGATGAATATAAATAACAGGTGTAAAACATAAAAATATAACATCGACACTTAAATAACATAATATACAGAGTTCGACTGAATTGCATCATTTACAAGATTGCATTTACAAGAGAGTGATGTACAATATTTCCGCACTCAACGCGAAGTGTACATCAAAATATAACTTTGGGAATGTTACATATACTTAGTATATGCCTTAGCATTCGATGATTCCAGCGTTTGCATTCGACGGCTACGAAAAGCGTATAATAGGAACTTTTAACCTGAAATCTGCATCTCTTCCAGCACCGGCTGATTTTTCCGTGTCCTGATACGATACCTAGCTAGATCTTTCCGTGTTATGATACCAACAACCTAAACATTCGTAAAGTCGCACCATTACGTACTCGTCGTCCATGCACTCGTTTCACAAATTCATCTCGCAAGATACCTTACCTGGTTGTTTTCGTCGATCACTATCAAATGCCTCAAACCCAAGCCACGGAACAAATGATATATCCTAGGCAACGAAGCACACTACCAAAGAAAATGTCGTGATAGGTAACAGGGTGTGTTTTTGAAAGGTCGTCCATTTTAACCACAGATGCTATGCATCAAAAAAAAGTGAAACGTCACATGAACGTGGGTCTGGAAATGCACACTCATTTTCATACGCACAGCAATCGAGACCACACACCTATGCATTTACGTTTCCGGACCCATGTTTATAGAGGTTGTTTGCTTTGTTTATGATGCGCAGCAGCATCCGCGGTTAAAAGTGGTCTAGACCCTTTCAGGAACACCCCGTATAAATAATAACAATTTCTCATCCACCCAAACGGACTTGCATTTAATGCATTCCTCCTATCTTACCGATAGAACCGAGTAGGGTGCAGGATTCATGATGGGTCTTAAATCGATGGTGTGACCCATTTCGGATGGTGCAATTTCAATCTCCTGTAACACCATTCGGATTAGTATAAATTATTTTGTAAACGTATCCAACAAATTTATAAAAACACACAAACAAAAAAACAACTTTGTGTACCTCAATAGATGGAAAATTGGGATAATTATTCTGAAAGTCATGTAACGATAAAGGATGGTCAGCCCATCGAGATTCAGCCCGTTCACCCTCGTTGAACACCTGTAATGAAACCCGTGAACTCAAGCAACCACAGAAGACATGAATAATAATAATAATGAAACAGATAAAATAATTTGGCACCTTATGCTGCAACAGAGTAATCAACTGCGAACGCAAAATCAACCCTTTACATCTTCCAAACGTTTTCCCCAAATCCTGTCAGTGATAAAAAATTATCGTTAAAACCTTCCAACCGTACATCAAAAACAAGCGTGAAAATGTCAAAACAACACTCCTAATTCTTCATCACTAACATCTACAATGGGTGAAACATCGACGATGGGAAACCCGTTCGACGTTTCTTTACGTAGCACATTGACAATCGTGGAGACCTTTTCCACCATGTTTAACGTCGTGACAGGATGACTCATGATTTCACTGTATAGAAAGAAATCAAACAACTTTTTTGTTATGACAAACTGTCATTATAAAATGTCACTTCGACGATTTCTAACCTGGCGTAAATGGTCTGCGACAAGGGTGGTGGCTCCCATACCAGAAGAGGAACATTAGCGAGTTGTATGTGCATGTCGTATATGCCCTAAAAAAGAAATAAATTTGTTTCGTCCAAATAAACGCTAGACATACTAGCATCAAAAATTATAATCGATTTCAACAATAGGCTTACTTCGTTAAAATAATCTCCAACCCATTTGGCAGAGATGAGAACGATCATGATCGGCAAGCCAAACGACAAGTTACCCGTCGCTTCGATTAAAATCACGCTCAGACTGAGCGTCATGCGAACCACTCCACCAAGTTGAGCAGCGGCGCCTATCAATGCGTATTTACCTGGATTGCCAGTCCAATGCTAGAATCGTAAAGTAATGAAAATAATTTGTTCTATTTTAAAATACACAAAATAAAAATAATAATAATAATACACAACAAGAATGAGGAGTCGAGTGAAAAAACCACGTAAATGCACGTATTCCTTAAAAATGCATGTATGAAATCGTTTTATACCAGTCTATAGCATAAAGACATTGAGTTACATATAGTTTGCACTTTTCGAAGCAGGATTGTAGAACGTGACTAATGTAAATCTAAATTTCTTTTTGTGACTTCTTTCTTTTTGTCGCTTCACGTCCTGGTCATTACGCTCTCCTGTTCCACTTCCAAAACAATGGAAAAGATACTAATCTTTGGAAAAAGGGCGTAAACGCATTTACAAGTTAGCACGACATTTAAAATAACAGCGTAATTGAATTTTTAAATTAACTTGCAACTGAAGGCGTGTCAAAGAAAGCCAACAGATATTTTTGTTCATTTTCCGTCCATAAATAGGCAGTTGACAGGAATTTTGTTTTAATCTTAAATTTGAAGGCGTCACAAGTTTTTGCTCGTTTTTCTCAAAACTACATTTTTCGAGTTACGTCGTTATACGTCCACCAACTCCTCGATTGTAAAAAAAAAAACAATGAAAAACAACAAAATTTTTACATCGGTCGAAGAAGCACTGTCCTCGATCATCATGCCTACTAATCGTCCCCAAGCTGCACCGGTCAAAAGAGCAGGAATAAACAAGCCACTTGGCACGCCCAATCCGTAAGTCCAACACGACAGAAAGAAGTATACCACAAAGAAACAGCCAATAGAACCAGCCTTGTGAGACCCTTATAGTTTGGAAAAAACATACACATTACAAAAAACCCATTCGTCATACAGGGTGTTGTTCCTCGAATGTTTGAAAATTAAAATTCTGCTTCCATTTCTGAAAGGTCAACTCACCAGGTGGATCGTGAAATAAACTCTGAACGCTCATTTCAGGAATTTGGAACCAAAGTGACGCAACAGCGTTGTATTCGCCATCATCACAGCGAAACTGCAACATCAAAGCAATGTCGTAAGAGCACAATAGAAAATTCGGCTGTGCAACGATTTTTCTTGCGCATAGAGCAAGACGACTCACTTGTACAGGGTAATCCGTTGGATCTTGGCCTAATGGCTTACAGTCGCTGGACGCAGCATAAATCATTATGAATCCAGCGGTGGCAGTTACCGCTGCAACGATCATAGCTTCGACAACTTTGGCATACTTGTTATAAACATGCCTTAAAATATAAAACAAATAGGACATCTAATTGTGATGATCGAGTTAATAAATTTTTTTTTTTTTTCATAGTTCACGTATCAACACCAAATTACCGTATTCTGAACATTGTCAATGCTTTATTGATAGCATTGAAAGCAGCTCCCAAAAAGCCACCTGCAGATTAAAATTCGAAAAATAAAACTAGACCTTTTAGGAACCTAGACCCTGTCTATCCAGTGCCTTACCTACTGCTCCCATTGCAGCGTATATTGGAATTTCAAAAATCTGATAAGAAAGATCCTGCCAAATACATTTGAAAATAAACAAAAAAGCAGTAAAGCACCGATTGCCATCGAAGGACATTTCACACGATCAACGTGAGTGACACTTACTTCGAATTGTCCGAAATTCAAAAGACCCGAATAATCTAACTGCAAGTAATGGTGATAATAGATGCTTAATATCATATTGAGCGTGAAGGATGTGATCATGGAACAAAAAAACTACAAACAAAAAAAACACTATGTGAGCGATTCAAGCAATCCCCAAAAAAATATTGACAAAACCCAACAGTATACGTACGATTCTCCAAGTAAGAGACTGATTCCAAAAACTGGCACCTTCTTCCAAACTGAATAGAACACCGCCTGTATAAATAAATTTAAATTTTTTGTTTCAATAACAACATAAAAATAAATGTATAAAATAAGAAATAAATGAAAATGTACATAGCACACACCCACAGGTGCACCGAAAGCACTGGACACTCCAGCGGCAGCCCCGCCACTGACGAAATCTCGTTTTTCACGATCGGATCGAAACGACTGAAATATCTACACACAGCGAATACAGAAAAATAAATGAATAGAATAATTGAATAAATAAACAAATACGAATTCTATACTTGTCAAGTGATAAGTTTTCACGTTTGGAATAGATCAACCCTTACCTTGAAGTCTTTACCGATAGAAGTAATTTTTCCCTGAGAAACCCCAGCAGCAATCACGGCACCCGAGTGAATCATTGGACCTTCCTATATAGTTGCAATTAAAGAAAAAAATACGTTAACACGTTCATGTGACAGGTGAAGCTGTTACTCGAACGTGCACCTGTAACAGGCAATACTGCTACCTTTCCAACTGCGAGACCTCCCGTCACGCTCAAAATCACTCCTACTGCTTTGGCGATGAGCGTCCTGAACCTGACAATTCTAGGAATTTTGACGCCGTTTAAATAACATTTCACCTGCGGAATGCCACTTCCAGCTGCTACGGGCTAAATAAAAATAAAAGCATTGAAAATGCATCAATGAATCTTCCTATCAATGCTGTAAGCGCATCAAAAACTATTCGTACTCACTTCAATAATGGAGGCCAACACCGCTGCAAAAAATACAGGAACGACATTCGTTACCACCCACCAAATGTAAGGGACCACCGTCACACATTTCTCTTCAAATATGCAGCTTTGGATTTCTTTACAAATGTTAAGGCCGTCAAACCGTTGAGACTTTTTTTTATCAAGAAACGCCGAAGCAACTTTTTCAAGGATACTAGATTTCAAAAACGAATATTTATAGTGCGACAGCTGTTCCGAGCATATCACGATGACGCAACCGACCAAAGCGGTGAGTATTCCGATAAGCGCCATAATGCACCACCTTGCGATGTTGTCGCTGCGGAGAAAGGAGTAGCCGTTGATCCGCATTTCATCCAGCAGCAACGTGTTCTCGCACGTGTCATAATCTTGACTCTTTAATTTATAAATTCATATATATATATATATATTCTTTTTTAAATAATACAAATAACTTTCAATTAGAAAAGTCGTTCGCTGAAAGAAAAATGAAAACAGCAAACTAATATCAAGGTAGGTGAGTACTTGGAATTTAACAAACAGCTATATGTCATTTGCCCCTCGGACTTTATAGAAATCAGAAATGATGAGGTGAGGATGACGAGGATGGAACAGGGTTTTATGACACGGGAGAACCCCTAAGAAAACCTGCCCCCGCCAACCAAATGTCAAATTCGACCGGTTCGAATTACCTACCTCATAGCTCGCCGACAGTGTATCTTCATTGTGAGTTATTTCTACAGGAACCCCTTCCACATGCCCTGGACTTAAAGGTCCATTGTATTCAGTAAAATCTACCTGCGACAAAAACAATGAAAATATAGAATTAACAATTAACATACATTCTTTAAAATTAAATAGCGTCATTTCATGTTCTTGAAATGTTAGTCACATTTTAAATGCAGATGCTAAGCATCAAAACAAAGCAAACGGCCCATATAAGCATGGGTCCGGAAACGCTTCCCGTCCGACATAACCAAGGGCGAAGTCCCATAAACGCATAGGTGTATTATCTCAAATCACTTAAGTATGCAAATGGAAATGCAATTCCGGACTCATGTTTATATAGAATTTTTCTTGTCTTGTTTTGACGTGTAGCATCTGCGGTTAAAATCTGACCGGATCTTTCAGGAACACCCTGTATTTATCTAGTGTTAAGTTAATTTGATTTTTCCGTGTGATAAAACACTAATAAGGATATCGTAGATTTAACCGTTTTACTATTTACGTTCCCAACCAACTATTTTTTTACAAGAAATTCTCTTTCATTAGTTAGAAAAATAAAAATTACAAACACTGCACCAGTGAAATTTATGCAAAGAGTTCCTTGCGACACAGTCCCTGAAAAGTATTTCTTTGCAATCGGAAATAGTTTATTTATTTTTTTTTTTTACAGACATGAAAGCGCGTGAATAGATATCCTATGTATATGTATCATATCAGTTTTGATGCAACCCCTTGATGGGACAAACAAAAGTTTAAATGCACTTTCCAAATCTTGCAGCTGCAGTTTATCAGAACTACAACAACAGAGAATAGGCGCAATAATAGCGGTTATCTAAATCAAGCAATCTCATCAGCATGATCCGATAACGAAAGTGATTTTTGAGCTATGACGCTACTGCAAAAACAATGTCATCCCTTACAAATTGATCGCCGTACAATTACGTTACGAAAAGACATACCGAACATTTTTTGTCAAAAATTACCTAGAAGCATTTTAAAATGTGTTAGGTGCAATTCTACCTTCCTAATGCATGATTTTGAGCAAAACAAACAATACGTGTGCAAAGAAGATATTAATGCAAAAAAGTGTGAAATAATAACCCATAAAAATCTTTGAACATATTTTCCTCGAAACTGCAAAACTGTTTTACACCAGGCCCTTCAACTATGACGCAAGACAAAAAAATTTTAAAACACATTATCCCCCAAAAAAAAACAAATGCAAAACAAACGCTTAAAACAACACAAAAATTGACTGATGAGCTTCTGTACAAAAGTGAACTGATTTTCGATTATAACACCAATTAGTTATATACTGAACTTACGTGAGGGGGTTTGTCAAAATGTAGTGGTTTCAACCCAGAAACCCTGGTCAGTAGCGGAGTAGCTTCGGACGCTTCAAGTTCATCGCCGTTTTCCACTTCAACAAACGCAACAGATCTTCTATGTATTTCAGTCATTACTGCTTAATGGAACCTGCAAATTCACAAAACACCAGTTCATGTCAACTGTCAGATCTGTTTGAACCGAATAAGCGTTTGGTACCTCGTGATGATCGATAACAAATGAGTCACGTGCGAGCGATAGGCTGAACCGAACCCGGAAAAAATCCAGGCTTACTTGCGAATTCAAACAAATAACTTTTTCACGGTTCATTATTGGTTCATTCTGAATTCTTTCGTAAATCAAATTTTTATTTTGTTGTTTTTAAAACCAACAATTTATGCAAAACAACTTTCAATGCAATCAATTTATTTGAGCGGCAAACTGAACCGCAAACCACGTTTACCAAGATAACGGTGTATCAAATTCTTAGGTACTGCTATCTGCTGCTCAAATATTGACTTATCAAAAAACACAAGACTCGGCGCTAGCTATTTACTATATTCATAGGTACCGTTATCTGCTGCCTAACGTTTAATCAAAACACAAGATGCGGAACCTAATGCATTTCCTTGGTTGATATATAGCACGTACATACATTGCTTATCGGTCGCCATCAGTTTCCTTTGCCAATTATCAGAAATCAATATATACATTACCATAAAGCACGTCAACATTGTAAGGTAAACAAGATAAACAAAAATAAGCTGAAAATAGCAATCTACGAAAATAGCACTTGAACCTGATAACCAATGAACGATTGAATTATCAGTATTTCATAAGTCATCTCACAGTAACGATGACAAAATAATGTTCCATAAAATGCACTAATGGAATCATCAAAACCAATAGAAAAACAATATTTTGCTTTATGCAATCTTTAAGTGATTCGATATATGCGAATTTTCAATTTATGCGAATCTAGATTAATGCGAACTTTGATTTATGCGAGTTTTGAGCAATTCCATTTTTGATTTGTGCAAATTCGTCTATCCATAACATAAAAATTCCTAAATGTACAAACGCCGCTCGTTCATTTTTCTGTATCGCTTAAAAATCTCATTTATCAAACATGATTCAACTTAAGATTCTGTTATTCAACTTAATGCCTGGTTACACGTGTCTCAATTTTTGTAAAGCCACATCACTTCAAAAAAACATCGGAGCCTTATAATCCACTTGCAGAATGGATAATTAGAACCAACTGTTGGATGATTGGATTCAAAGCCATTAATTTCTTTTAATTGCCTAAAAATTTTACATTTAAAGGCACAGTGTAACGGCTGCACTCGTTACACTGTTTCCAGAGACACACAGTTCAGTGGTTACTCTTCACAAAAATTACGTAAAACCACCATGACTGTTGTTTTTCAGCTCGCCTTGTGCATGCTTTTCCCGGTCGTCGTCGGAGCAAGCGCTTTATATGAGACAGCGTTTGATCAGCTTCTTAATCGAAACGAACGATCGACGAGTGGTGAGTAAACGCTGAATAAAATGAACCTATCTATAAAATAGCTATACCGAGTCTATGGGAAAATATAAAATAGCCTATTCAAACAACAACTTGAGGCAAAGAATGAAATTTGTGTCTATAGAAGTTAATCCAATTGAGAGATCAAGGACCAGATGGCAAAATCAACCTTTGTCTTTGATTTTCATTTTTAGTTGGGTTTGATTCGTCCAATATATGGAAAACCAAATGTCCACTGCAAGCACCCCTCCAATGCGAAGGTGCCAATGGTTTTGTGTGTCGCAGCATGGATACCGATTGTGACTCGGAATCCAACTGTATCGATGGCGGTGACGAAAAACAGTGTTCTGGTATGATATCGTACTCGCATCTTCTGCCACGGTTATCTTTTAAGCGATTGACAAGGTAGCTACTTTATTTTTCAGAAAAATGTAACTCTGAAGCGTTGGATCTTCTCAAAGCAGCGATGGAAAAAATCAAGACAAAGTCGGGCGTAACTGCCATGAAAAATGTTGGTGCGATTTTGTATGCCATTGGTGATATTAGCACTCTTAAAGGGGTATTTCGAAGTGCCCTGTCGGAAGCCAAAGCTAAACCCAACGAAGGCGACGACGAAGAGGCCCTCCTGACTTCCGCTCTGTATTTTAGGACCCTTCCAATAGAATCCCAGTACAAATTCATGCAAGGAATTGCACTCTCAAAACCATGTGTTTCATTGTAAACGTGATCTAATAGCTAATGACATACTGGATGAAGAACCTGGTACAAAAAAAAATGATTAACGCACTTTGAATAAAATGTTGCAAAAAAAACTATCACAGTTGTTCATTAGTTTGTTTTCGTTTTCTCTGTAATTTGCATACTCAACTTCATAACTACTACAAGTGCTACTTGATTGTAGCCAAGAAATTAGCTTTGCGTGAAAATGAACAAATCAGTTTCCACGCAACTCTGAAGCTTCGAAGAAAACGGATTTCATGTCATTTTGTCAATATGCAATTACACCAGCGATTTCTAACGAAGGTGCCGTGACACTCAGGGGTTTGATCAAAAAAACACGTCGTTCCCTGGATATAATGCCGTCATTTATACTGCACGTTCCGATTTAACGCAGGTGCATGATACTGCATTAACTTTTTGTAGGCATTGGTTATAATATAGCATGTTAGTTCTCTTATTATAACACAGCCCCCAGAAACCCTACGGTATGACCCGGGAACGGTGCTTATGGTTTTATTATTTATATATTAAACTTTGAATCTGTATGAACATTTAGATTTAAGTTATGTGACAAAAAATTAGTCATAAAATTGACTTTCTTCGATTATATTTTAAGAACGGGTGATATATTCCAAAGAAATTGTGGAATAACACTAGGGTGTGTTCGGTCACCAAAAGGTTATGGGGGAAAATACCACTGATGTGCAGTATTCGAGTTGTCATTTAATACTAAACGACAGCAAAAATTCACTGTTTCGTGTCGAGACTTTACCTACTATAATGGAAACTGTGAGAAATATACTTACACCGTGACTTAATACAAGTATTTTTTAACTTGGTGTCAGGTAAAACAACCCATTATCGTCGCAGCCACTTGTAGCTTCTTGTATTCCATAAAACAAACCATGTGTGCGGAGTAGTTCAAAAGGAAAAACACGACGGTGACACGTGATAATTAGCAATAGCTAAAATATATATATATAAATAACCCGCACTTCCAACTTGACTTCTTTGAAATCAGCTGATCAAGTTTTGAGTTGACATATTAGTTTATTAAGTACCTACTTCCTCTTTGAGGAAAAACGTTTCTTTACCAACAACTAAAACTAAAATTTTAACTAAAATTAATACTTCGCAGCTGGTTTCCAACAGAATGTCGCCAGATCGGTTCAGAAAGTAGTTAAATGTAGCTGAAACTGGCTGAAACAGGCGAAACGTCGCTACAATTTTAGGTAAAAAGAAGCTAGACGTGTCGCTCTAAATTGAAACGCAAAAAGTAGCTATGTTAAATATCGCTAAATTAGTCAAAACAAGTTTGAAAAAAACAAACAAGCAAATAATCGTAGAAATATATCTTTAAAAACTCAAAAGCAAAACCGAAACTATAACTAGTTAGATTTATCGCTAGTAGGTGAAGCTTTAAAACTGTCACCATGCTTACTGAAAAGTAGCTGGAGTTAGCGACAAAGTCGCAGGCAAATTGACTTTTTTTTATTCTTAAAATTTTTTTACTTGATAAAACCTCTAAGAGACGAAACGTCGTAATGAGTGGATGAGTGTATGCTACCGAGTCAGTAATGTAAACAAAGTTTTAATTTTTTACATAATTATTTTTATAATTCTTAGAATTGTTTACAATTTTCACCACTAGACTTCAGATAATACGTAATACCAGCTCCATCAGCTGATGTTGATATCATTTGAGTCGTGTTTTTCAATGGCCGTGTTCCATGTGAGGAAACGGCTTTTCAACGTGCAAAAAATGTTTAGAACAGCGTTGAAACAGGACCACCAACTGGCATTGTGTTGGTTTGATGACTATTACACAAGTTAAACGTACGATAACAAGGGACAAAAAAAAAAGTGATGATGAAGAGCATTGCAATTTGAACATTGGCTCGTTCGGTTGCTTTACGAAAATTTGGAGGGGAGCCAACTTCCTAAGGAACGAATCGTTAAAAAATCCATTCGGAAAAAAACAGGTGAAGAAAATACCAAAACCGATTTGCTTTAATTGTTTTTTTACACTTCCGTAAGATAAAAAATTAAAAACTAATATTCCACGATTTTATCTCGTCCAATTTCAACGACGACGTTGCGTATTTGTACAATTATTTTAAACGCCACAGCAGCTGTCAAAAATAAACATCTACTATTAATACACAACTGCTGATACAACGCTGCTTCTTCTTATTTAATTAAATTTATATTTTCTTTTGACCGTCTTGTTCCTATTATTACATTATCATCAACCTGTATTCATAAAAGTTAATAGTCGATTCTCTTAATACAGTATTGTGTATATTCGATATATTTAAGTTGTTCCAACATGTCTCGTTCTGTGGACATGTTACAACTATATCTGTTAATCTATGTAGTTTTTCAAAATTACAGTGGTATCCGGTTATTGTGATCACTTTGGGACCAGTGCTTTTCGATCGCAATAGCCGGCTGATATAACATTGAACGATGGAAATAAAACATTAAAACGACTGATAATGATACTAATAGCCGATTCATAACCTTATACTTGATTATAATAACCAGATTCCACTGTATATGCGATTTACATAAAGATTTACTTTGCTGGAGTTGCCCAACAAAACATTGGTGTGTGACCAGCAGGAGGCCTTAAACGAATTGTGATACAATTTCAGATCATGGCCAAGTTGCTTGGGTCGATGATAGGAAACTTAGCCGGAACAATCCTTCGTTCTTCGAATGACGACGCGCCACCGGACACAATTTTGGAGGTGAAAACGGAGGCGTATATCAGGCAACCCGTTTACTGCCGCGAGGAAGGTTTGGTCATGTACGGACCTTCCGAGGGCTCTTATGATATCATTTTGCACAAAGACTACCAATCGTCTCTAAGCCAAGCATACAGGTAAAACTGCCGTTGGCGTTTCTACATGACAGTTAGTCAAGTAGTTTCTGTGGGACGATACTAATTTTTGTTTGCAGCTTGTTTCGGTCAGGTGTAGTCATCGACGTAGAGTCTAAATTCGTCGTCTACAAGCAAACGCTGGTGCCACTGCTTGCCAGTGTGCCGAGTCTTTGTACTCGAGACATGCTGCAAAAGTTTTGCGACTTGCTTAAAGAGCACCCAACCTGGCTGGGTGTTCACGTTGCCGCTCACTTGGGATTGGTCGATTGCTTCAAGCAGAATACGATTGCAAAGTGAGTTTCTGGTTTAACCGATATTCAAAGTGCCGTCAAATGAGTTCACGTTACTTTCTCGTTGAGTAGTCAAATAAATGAAATAGCTTGGGAAACGGCAGAAACGGCAATGCTTGTCGCGTTGCGTGCCGAGCAGTTCAAAGTCGTTAATCAGCTGTTATCGATGGATGTCGATATCGATACCGTGGATGCGTATGGCAACACTCCTATTCACGCAGCGGCCGTCACTTCCAAAGATATAATCCAGGTTAGGTTTTTTTTTTAAAAGTTATTTTCTTTGTAATCATCTCAACAAACCTAAAACGCTTTGTGTAGGTGTTGGCCACAAAATCATCCAAGTTGATTAACCATCGCAATAAAGATGGACACACGCCTCTCCATTTGGCATGTTTGGCTGATAAGCCCGAGTGCGTCAAGGCGTTGATAGCAGCTTCTGCAGATGTGAACGTCACTGGAACGCATGAATACCCCATCCACGTTGCGCTGCAAGTTTCTAGCACCAGGTGACAATCGCCGCTCACCACGTACCAAATGTTATATGATTTCGCAAATAGGAATGACAACTTTTTTTAAACTAGGTGTGCAAAAGAAATAATTGAAATGTATCCTGATCAGCTGCATTCTCAAGATATGAAATACGG
>JAQIWH010001608.1:0-30264 GCA_034695005.1 Cryptops parisi
TAAACAACGCATTGGTCTTTGAATTCGTCTCCTTTCGAGTACAAATCTTATTCTTATAACAGTGCTAATGAAATCAGTTCCGCTCTGATTTTTGGCATTTGCGTAGCATAGTGCCGATCCTAGTATATTTATTTATTTATTTATTTATTTATTTTGAAACAAATAATTTGTTGCAAATTCGATAATATGCAAATCTAACCTAACCTACACTAAACTAACCCAAATTGACCTAACCTAATCAAACTAAACTAGTGTAATGCCCACTAAACTAGTGAATTGAAAATTACTGAAATTCAGTTTGGTAATTTGATGATATTTTTATTTTTTAAAAATTGAAGGCTTGCCCGGAATAACGTTGCATGTAACAATTCATAGTTTTGAGTAAATTGCAAAAGAAGTATTTAACAACACATTGATTGTCACAGATATTAGGTGACCAATTTTGAAGTGATATATGTATGTTTTAGGTGGGTATGAGTTTGTTTATTGGTGGCACTAGCTTGGCTCACATATGAGGCACGTTTTTCCACAATAATCTCAATATTGAATTTTTGTAATATACAACGTTATTCCGGGCAAGCCTTCAATTATCGAACATGTTTCGGAAAGTTTAAACCTTCTCTCTTCGGCGAAGTGAATAAATGATTTAGTTGACAAGGTTCTAGAAAAGTAGACTTTGGGTCTGTAATGGTAATCTTGTAGATGGGATGATGACGTGGAAGAAGTTCTTAGATGAATTGGATTTTTAATGAAAACTTGTACTGTACCTCTCTTAGAAGGAAGGTTTACTAAACCTTCCGAAACATGTTCGATAATGTTTGAAAAATCAAAAACAAAAATGGCATTACATTACCAAACTGAATTTTTAATCCATTATTGATACCAATTGCCATTTGAATTTGATACTTCGGTCATCACCTATAATGATCGAAACTTTTACCATATAAACGAACTTGATCAAAACTAAGCTAACCTTGTACTAACCAAAACTAATTTGAACCATGGTATTAGTTAGTATATAGTATGTATTGTCATGTCTAAACTAAACTACCCTAATTAACCTAAACAAACTAACTTAAAATAACGTAAACTAACCTAAGCAAAGCAAACCTAAACTAACTTTAAGGTTCAAAGTTAATGTTTAATTAATACTGTTTTAACAACAACAAAAAAACACGGATTAAGGAACGTTCCTGACACCACATTTTAATTTGGTCACATAAAGGTCTTTATTTATAAGTGCTGTTGTCAATTATTGTATTGAAAAATTGTGACTTTAAATAAAATGGAAAACTATTTTAAAACTACAGTACTTATTTATTTATTTATTTATTTATTTATTTATTTATTTATTATTGAACACAACATATAATAACTATTATTTTTCATTTTATTTTTCTTTACCTAAAAATCACATACAATATATTGGTTTTCTACAGTTTTCAAGCAATACTTTTCCCTGTAGTCTTGTAGATATCTTTCTAGAGTAAATTTAGTACGCGAATCCGCTTTAAAACTGCTGACGTTTTTAAAGACTCGAGCACGCCCTGGGTTGGCGAGCTTCAATTTCTCACTCGAATTAAACTTTCCACTTTTTCTCCCAATTCTTTCCAGTTGCGTGCGACTTGCATTTGCCCCACCATGCGGGTGAAACCAGAGCCACCCCATCACGTGATGACGTTGTTCCAACGAGGAGCTGTGCCACGCCGGAGTATATATTTCTCACTAACCTCTTGCCGGTTCCCATCATCGTGCCGAGGGCAGCACGATCACCAGCGATGCGCTCCGACTATGGATAGATGGAGCAGCAGCACGAGCAGGAGTGCAAGATCGTGCTGGTGGGTGACAGCAAGTGTGGCAAGAGCACGCTCATCCACCGCGTATTACACGACAAGTTTCTCGAGGCAAGTATCTCGTGGTAAAAAAAGTATAATATAATGTACGAATGTACGAAAATATAATATAATGTATGAATTCCGAGTTATCCGTTCCGCGTGTGAAAAAGTCATTCTATGACATTGGTGTAGCAAACGATACTACTGTGGTATCAACATGTATGTATTTCGCGGTGAAAAGTACCGTATCTAGTACTGTGTGTCAATTTTAAGTTTGTTTTTTTTTTTTTGTTCAGAAAAATTCAATTCTCAACGTTATGCATGGTCTATGACAGCGCTTTTCAAACTGTGTTTCGCCAAACCCCAGGGTTCCGACACTTCTAGGGAATCCTCCAAAATTATCTTCATAATCAACATAACACTTAATAATATCATGACTTCGTTAGTCTATTTGAAATTCCATTCTAAATTTTTGTGTCGATGATTAAATAACAAGAAGCACACTTCGTTGTCTGGTTTTGTACTTAGAAGTAATAACCTTGCCCCAAATACAAATTTACAAATATTTTATTTTAAAATAAATGTAATATTAATTAAGTATATGTATGGTTTTTGTGTATTTATGGGGTTTCTCAACATTTTATAAGAGTATTAAGGGACCATCAGACAAAATGTTTGAGAACCACTGGTCTATGACACTGATTTAACTTTTGCTACTACTTTGCTAGCAATACATGTAGTTATAACTAAACCATCAACTCTTAGATTTATCAACTATCAACGACCAATAAATTGACGTTTTGTAAAATCGTTACACTTTTTGCATAGTTACACTGCACCTTTCATAAAAATGGTGTAACTAAGGGACATTTATTATCATTCGTAGGATTTGTGAATTGTGATAATAGATTTACCAATCAATTGAATGCCTATCGACTTAAAAAAATGTGATATTTTGTAAATTTGAACATAGCGTATTTATGATTGGAAAAGTCTGTGGCATGCTATGTGTGGTTTAAAATTAATTGGTAGATGCATTTGATATTACAGATGTACTACAAATCCTTCTTAGACAATGGATGTCTATGCGCTTATTTGTCAAAAAACTGTAAACTTGTACATCGAATAAGTGTAACTGTACCGTACATCATTGGGTCAATTAGACTAGCTGCCAATCAACTGTGACAACATTCATGTTTTGGTTAATAAGTTTTTTAAAATGTCAATAAATGTCATTCTTAGTTACAACAATAAATTATTTGTTTTCATGCAAAAGTGCTGATGGATATTTGCTAGTTGGTGATCAAGTGACGTGGTTCTGTGTCGTAAACACGTTGATCGATTTATTTGAAACATTTTCAGCAATGGTAAGTTATTTATTACAAAGCGTTGTAAATAATGCTTTTAAGCATTACAAACTATATAAAGTTTGTAATGCGAAGTGTAATATTCGATGGATGTCATGAATTATGACATCATGACTCATGATAGAGTTTAACGTTGAAAGTTATTCAAATGAAATTTATGGCACAGCAATCTGTGTGTGATTAAGTATGGGGATGATTAAAAAGTTTGGATGTAGGGTTGGGTTTTTTGTTAAAATGTATTTAGTAAGTTTTGTATATCACTATGTGACATTTATATTTAAGATATTGGGGTACGATATTGCAAAAATATACTGCATATAAAATGTGTTAGCTTTTGATCAATTCAGATTAACCTGAAGTTTAGTTATCGTTGTTAATTAAACCTTAATGTAGGGTGTGCGAAAACTACATTTACAACTTTAATATTGAATAAAGATGTAGAGATAATTTTTGGACAACAGTTTTATCGTTGATATAGCGAATTTCATTCAAGTATTTTGTTAACAGAATTTTTTGATCCAAACTATGGGTTTAGTTCCATGCAAACCTCGCATAAATCGAAAAATCGCATCTATCAAAATTTTCATAAATAGGTGAAACTTTTATTTTTTGTTGGAACTTGGTTACGTACAAAAAATATATAAACAAACCAAGTAGAATATGACATTTTCCTAATAAATTTTCATGTATCATTTGACTATAACATACATCTATTGAAATTATGGTGCTTAAACGGCAGTGTCAACGTTTGCATTGTAACTGTATGTACGTAACACACAAAATCGTATAATATCAAATGTTGACGTCTACAACGAGCCATCTCATAGGAATCCTCTTGTTGTGTGAATTGGATTAATAACAAGATTCAGGGCATCATTTTACAATAAACTGCGAATGTATTTTTACAACTTCAGAACCTTATCTCGTTTGTCTACTACGCCATGCATGAAAGTTAAAAATTAACAATCCAACGTACAATAAATGTACGCAAAACTGTAATAGGTACGTACTCGGATTTTAACGAGGGCATCGACTGGCCACACGGCTGTGTCATTTGGTCCTCGGACTATTAATTCAGAAAATACTGAAATGATAATGAGATGAGGATGATGAAGATGGAATAGGGGTTTATGATGCAGGAGGAAACGGGAGAACCCTGAAAAAACTCACCCCCATGGTGTCAACCCTCCTGAATGCACCTGGCACGCGCGCGCGCGGTAACTGAAATACAGTAGTAAAATACATTATTTCACTTATTCTTTTATTCTTTTTATATTAGCTTCACTTGTGAGTGAATGAGTGAATGAGCTGGGAATTGAAGGTATACTGCTATCTACAGACGTTTATAATAATATACGTTTCATACTGTATAGTAATTTTTATACTGTATAGTTCAATGGACCAAAAAATCGTATAAAGTGAGAACTGCATAAATGGAAAACTGCACAAGTTCAGTCCAATGTAACAAAAATTGCACAAATCGAATAAAAATTGCATTATTGCAAAAATAAAAGGAATCACTCAAAACTCGCATAAATCGAATTTCGAATTACTATCGATTAACGATCGCATAAATTGAAATTGACATAAAGCGAAATTATATACAGGGTGATTCATTTCAAGTGTATTAGGGGAATATCTCGCTTAGTATTGCAGATACGTCGATTATACTATAGTCAATATGTATCTTTAAATTTGTATTTAAATTAACCATGCAACAACTGAGATAACTTTACTAAATAGCAAGGGTGACTTGCAGACAAGCTGTTGTAGGGGAAGGGTACTTTTCACTGGTGCTTTTTATTATTGTGTCAATTTTTATTTCAGGCATATTATTGGAAATAAATTAAACAAAAGTGAATTTTGACTAAAAGTGGGCTCGTGGCTACAACTTTCTAAATATGACTAAGTAGCTACGACTCATGGTTTTTGACGTAACAATGGATTTTTGTTAAAATTAATTTCAAGATCAATGAAAATATCACTATCATATTGCTCCCGGATGTTCTGAACATATTCCGTATGATTATAATCGACATATCTGCAATACTAAGCGAGATATTCCCCTGATACACTTGAGATGAAGCACCCTGTAAAGCGTATTCTTAAAAAAGCATTTTTAATGTGCTTGTTATAGTTACTATGTACATCGGACGTTATGAAAATTTAAACTGCACAAGAACTTTATAATGACACTGTATACTTTATAAGTTTAAATTTGATATGCTTGAAGGTGACACTATAACCTTTCGGCTTTCCAGTATACGTAGTTGATTCATTGGCTGGATATGGCAATTTTATTGTACATTGGAAAGATTAATACAAATATTGAATGCGAGCTAGAATATCCAGACACGTGTAATTAAAGAAGTTTGGTAAACCTTTAAACGGAAAAACCTTGTTAAAAGGAAAAAATAAAAGAGAGAAAAAAAGTAAAAATCCACGTTCTTGGGTTTCTGGTATTTTAACTTGGTTCAATGTTTGGCGTATGCATGATTGGCGAAAGGAGAAAAAAATCCTTATTTTTAAGTTTTAAATTACATTCAATCTAGAAATTCAATTAAACTTGGAAATTTAAACCCCTCTCTCTTTTTCCAAAAAAATATATATATTTCTATACATGTATGGCGGCACAAAAGTTTTGAGTTTCAGGAGTCTGGGAATTTTCTCGTAGTACCACTTGAGACAAATCGATTTCTAACCACCTTCCAAAAGTAAAAGTTGAAGATTCTTAGGCACTTAAAAAAAAAAAAGAACGAAAATTCACCAAAAAATAAAAATTTTTTCCTAAAAAGATTTCGAATAGAATGACTTCCGGAGTTTGTTATTATTCAGGTATAAAATGCATAAATTCCCTTTCCGGAAGGCACGTTCCTAGTTTAGCGTTTGTGTCGTCGCGAAACCAGAGATTTGGTTGGTTTGGGTTCTATTCTAAAAAAGATGGGTGGTTTTTTTCTTTCTTATTCGTCTTTTTCTTTTGTGTAACTTGAAAGGTCTTTGCCTTCAACTTTGGTATGCTGTGTCGTCGGCAAAAGCAGTTTCCCAAAAGGAAAAATGCTAATAGACTTTGCATGGCCAATGTCCGCTTGAAAATTCGAGAAAAGCCCAAAATGGATGGATCTATCCACGCTAAGATTTGTTTATGGATGAGGTGAAGCTCTGGACCGTAAACACTAATGGACAAGCCTTTGCTGTCATACGCTGCCAAGCACGCGCAGCTGGATATAATAAAATTGACCTAAACTCATAAACACTTTCCAGATGGGATAAAAGTAAGGCAAAAAAAAGTGCTATATACAAGAACATAGTAACCTCGTGTGGATTAGACGATAATGGAAAAGTAAAGTAAGAAATTTTTTTTGATGCAGCTCGGTTGGTATATGAGTGTGATTATGTTTTTTTTTTCGTTTTTTTAACGTGGTTTTTATTGTTTGTGAAAATTCCGAATTGGTGTGTAAAAGTTTGGTTATGGTAGACATCAATTTTTTCTAAAAAACTTTTTTGTACAAAAAAAAAATAAGAGTTTGTTTGAAAGCGGTAATGGGGGGGGGTTGTAAGTAATTATTGGAGTTGTAAAATTTTGTGTTTAAAAGACGTGAAAGTATAGGGTGTTTGCGATAAATTTACCATTTTTCATTTACTGTAATTATAACTTCGTGACCATGGTGGTATGTAAAACGTAATTGCACCCGAACGGTGCATGAAATGTAAGAGTATTTTGCAGATGGTATCATTGTGGCCTCGATCGGCTTTAACGGCTAAAATGGCTTTTATTTATATTTTTTTTCGACTTTTCCTTTAACTTGCGTTAGCTCACTTAAGTTCGCGGCGCAACATGGGGCTTCACCCAAATACTGTATAAACAGCACTTTCGCTTTTGCATCGTATTTTGCAGGATGGCATACACTTTCACTACTTTATGTGTTGGTAAGTTCTCTCATTCTTACACTATCATTAACACATAGTTACGTCATTGTTTGTTTATTAAGTCTTTCGAAGATTTAAAAAGTGGTACATGTATGTATGTATGTATGCAGACACCGTGTATTAAAACATTTTTAAGTTGCACGAAAAGTGTTATCGGCTTTAAACACCGAGTATATAAATTACACCTGTTTCAGTTTGACCTGCATTTCAATATCGTTATAGCTGATAGATAGGGCTCACCACGGGAAATTTATTCCGCTAGAACCAATTCTACTGAAATGGTAATGATTTTAAAGCACGTTGAAATAGTTAAAGAATTGATCTGTTTCTGAATTTCAACCATTGAAAATTGTAATTACTGTCGGAAGTTCCAATATTACACTTTTATGTTACCATTATGACGCGTTTTTGGGGATTTATATCTGGACCTTATTTATATTTATTTCGAAGTTATGTTTTCGAAATTGTTGTGTTGTGTTTTTTTTTTAGTTTTATGCGAAAATGAATGGAACGTTTTGTCATCGACTGTATACGTGTTGAAATAGTTCTGACACTTGATTAAATTTGTGCCAGTGTCGGTGAAATAGTTTGTATTGGAATTGCTGGAATTATTAATCTACCAATGGAATCTATTGGATACCAATATAACGAAATGTCTATAGAGAGTTATTGATACGATTCGGCTGTAGGGGTGTGGAAAGTCATTTGTTATTGGAAGCTTAACCTAGTTGAATGGTCAAAACTTTTATCGACCTGCATGAACACATGAGTATTGCTGAATTATTAATGAAAATATATCCAAGTTAGCGAAAACATTTTATCATGAAATTTGACTTCTGTAAGTTAAAGTGCACTATAGTTAGTTTTTTGAAAAACTGAATCACGTTCTACCTTTATGTAAGTTAATGTAAATGTATATTTTATTCTTGCGGGTAAATATTAACCCATTGAAACTGACATTGCAGATGTGTGTGTGTGTGTGTGTGTGTAATTTAACTTGAAAGATCACGAAGTGAAATGAAAGTTGTGTCAACTCTTGGAAGTTGGTTCAATAATTTTTACTAATCAAGCTATAAGTTATAAAGGTTGAAGTCGAAAAATAGTAAAGAAATTTTACATAGTCTTATACATAGTCAATTTTCGTTTGGTTGAAATTAAAATTTCTATTACGTTATAATACCAAAAGAAAACTATGTGGTGTTAATGAATTAGACAAATTACATTTACCAAATTGAAATTCTACGCTTTTCAAATTGTTTCAGTATTTATAAACTTTTCTCTTTAAAAAAAATAATTACATTTTTTGGTTAACCTTTTATTAACTTGTTTCAGAATTTATACAGTGGTTTTAGAAAATGTAACAGCAAGGTGGTCTGCAACCACATGGTGAAACGTAAAGTCGATTTTTCTTGGGTGAAGTGCCCATCTATTAGCTAGGACGGTGCTTGTGGGCAGCAATGGTAGTAGTAGTAGTAGTAGTAGTAGTAGTAGTAGTAGTAGTAGTAGTAGTAGTAGTAGTAGTAGTACGACGACGACGACCTAGTAGAGAGCACCAGTGCGTGCGTGTGTGTGTGTTTGTGCGTTTTCTTCCTTTAATTGGAAAAGGCGAAGAAAAACTACCCATGTCGAATTAGGAGTTAAGTTGGGGTGTCGTATTTCATGATTTGCTCTTTTCGAGCTTTTCGCCAAGAAGTGCTGCAGCGAAAAGACAAGACACAGGGGAACGAGAGCTTTACTACCACCTCACCGCACGTGCTAGTTGTACGTGTGTATGTATGTATATATGTATGTATGTACACATGCAATCACAAGAGAGAGATTTATTCCGCTGGAAGAGGATTAGAATTGTTGAAATTAAAATACAATTTCCGGAAAGTTTGCTTCTGCAGTAGGTGGAAAAGTTGGTACAGTCAAAAATTTCATTTTGCACAAAATGAGATTTTTGTAATGTGTAGTAGTGTGTGTGTGTGTAATGTATATACAGTATATATGTATATAAATAAAGTGTTAGGTAACAAGCAAAGTATCGAGATTTTTTCATTCTGTTTATCGATTATGTTTGTACTTTAAAGCATTATTTTGGTGTTATTTTTTTTCATATACAATACTGTATATAACTATATAAGCTTCGGTGATGAGATTTGGTTTCTTCATGAATTCGTATTAGGTTTGGCGAAGAAACCGTTACGTCCCAGGTGGGAAAGAAACACCATCACGCCACACCAAGCAATCTATATTGGAGAGATTGTTTAAAGCTTATAGTTTGTAAATATGAAATTTATGTCAAATTTTGGTAAAAACAATAAGGAATTGGCTTAAACTTTGCAAGCGTGTTATCCGTATCACGAATAACATTCCTGTGCAATCAGTTCTAAAAACATCGCAAAAGTAACCAAGTTACGACATTTTAAAGTGACTATTTTTTTTTCGAACTGATATAATGTTATTAAACTAGCTGTATGCCCGTCAACAATAACGAGTGCTAGAAATGTCGTAATGCTCATTGTAGTGTTTTACTTATTATTTCTAAATAACCCAAACACACACGCACGCACGCACACACACACACACACACACACACACACACACACACACACACACACACACCCACAGATTTGGAAATCTATATAGCAGATATCAACTGAAAATCCTGTTGCTTTGCACTCTCGACATTCACGAATATTGCCTATTTCGCGATGCAAAATACATTTTCGATTTATTTACTTTTCATATTCGCGAGTTTCAATATACAGTAAAAGTTTTAATATTAAAAAGACTTAGAACTTTTGCGTATTAAGTGTGATGTGGAAACACAACGATCGATCATGCACGCTATCATTATGCCAGCCCTAGCGCCACGAGCGGTTTCATAGTTAGCTGAAAAGTACTTCTACTTCTTATTTCCGACTTGGAAGAGCAAAAGAGCGTTAAGAAAGTCTGACATTGACAATTGTATAGAGCCTATATCTCAAAAATTGGCAACAAAAAAAAAATCGAAAATGAGATGTGTTGTGCATCATTTCATCCGAAAAAGGCGCCCTGATGGTGGCTGGCTAGTTGAGAATTTCATTTCATTCATCTTTCGTTGGTGCCGAAGAGCGAGCAATTGGTCGAATTTCCAATTGCTACCTTGTAGTAGAGTAGAAGTAGAAAAAAAAAGTAAGTTGTAGGCGCCTCTTTTACCGAATCCATTTTCTGATCAGTTTTCTAGCGCACGAGCAGAATTCTTCATTTTCACGCAGCATCGAACATTAAGCCGCTGTTCGTTCTCGAAAACAATATAAACGTGTGCTACATACACACCAAGAATGACAAGCTGTTACTTAGTTTTTGTTTCATCAAACTTTGTATGACTCAACTTAACTGAAATGATACTCTTCACATTTGGACGCGAGGGAGATGGATGATTTTTCGTTTATTTCAAAAATCAAAGCACTAAAAAAAGAAACGTGTTAAAATTATGGTGGATATATGTATAATACCGAATTTAAACAAATAAATAAATGAATAACTAAACCGATGAAAAAAATGATGCACTTAACTTTTAATTCAGACATGTTTCGAGGTATTATTTTTACCACGCTATTTTGAGTAAACATTTTACCCTTTATATTAGCTTCATTTGTGATTTTGTGAATGAGTAATCTGAGAATTTAACTATCTACAGTCGTTTTATGAGAATATTGCATAATCCAATGTAAAAAAACAAAACGCAAAAAAACAACAAAAAACCGCTGAAGTTTTTCGCATAAATCAAAAACCGCATAAGTCCAGTGTTCAAAAATTGCATATATAAATAAATAAATCCAAAATTGCAGAAATCAAAAGTGGAATTACTCAGAACTCGCATAAATCAAATATTGAATCGATCGCATAAATTGATATTCGCATGAATCAAAATTCGCATAAATCAAAAATGAATTTAATGCCCTATCAATAGGATAAACTAGCCTACTAATAAATAATTTTTCATTACTATGTGCCTGTCACCAGCATCATACAATCCAGGCCTAAAGTAGCGTGTACTAAAAAAAGCAAAGTTTCTTACATATTAACAATATTTTGTTTTTCTGGTTTGTTAACTCGTAATCATAATCTTCATCATCTGATGCCACTGAGAATCATCATCACAACACCAGAATCTTGCAGTGTGGTACACTATTTTTGGCATTTTGGTTACAGTATAAAGTAAATAAATAAATGCGAGTTCCAGGATTTTATACCCTCCCCTAACCCTTCTCAATTCGACAAACCAAATCGAGTGTATAATTTTGTTCGCGAATTGGAATCCTTATTGCACAGTTTTTTTTTTAATTACACTCCCAGCCCACCATGTGGTCTGAGTCACATCATCCACCAAACCACACTGACCAAAAAATTACTGTGCTGTGCGCGACTGAGCTCATTAAAAACGAACCTACCAATGAATATAAATGAAAATTGATGCTTATTTATACAATTGTTTGTTTTGAAATCACCTTCATTTTCTCATGGTAACTATCGTTTTTTTTTATCAACAAACAGTTTGTGTATCAGTTTCCATGACACCATAAATTATTATAATTATTATAACTTAAAATCACTATATAATAGTTACCCTAAATAATGAGCGAGACGTAACGCGATTCTATCGATGTAGCGTAACCCCCTCGATTTTTTATTCACGAATTCACTATTCACGAATCAACAAAAAGGCCTCAACATTTATTTCAACAGTTCAGTCAAAATAGTTGCATGGTTTTATTGCAAGTCACATAAAATCGATTCTAGAAAGAAACATCTAGCATAATTGGAATAGTACTTACAGTATATGGAGCAATTAAACACCAATAAAACAATGACCAAAAAAATGTCACATAAAAGATTCATAAGCTACGCTGATTGTGAGAGTCGCACAATAGATCGCAAAACAGCTGTGTGCAAGCGTATTAAGCTATCAGGTTTCAACAAACTCTCACTCGTTGATGTTGGTTGCGTACTACAAGAAGTCAAACTGCAATGCAAATTTTAGCAAAATTACGCTAAGTGTATTGGTGCAAAAAGTCATGATTAGCTAACATTTTAACTAACATTTTCTTTATTTCATAGATGGTAGCCAACAATCCGCTCACATTGCCATTGCTCTTTAGAAATAAAGCCAAAGCTGGAGTATCTACAATAACGATAAGTCTCTAGAATACTGTATATACATACGTAGGTTATGGCCATTAGTTGTTTCATTTTATAAGTTTGTTGTGCTGTTGGGTACTAAAGTTATTGACTGAAAGCTAAATAGGGTGTTTCTGATAGGTCTAGTCAAATTTTAATCACAGGTGCCACACATCAAAACAAACAAACAATCTGTAAAAACATCGTTTCGGAAATGGTTTTTTTTCTGAGATAACACAGGATGAAGTCATGTAAATGTCTCCATCGCTGTAGGTATGCAGATGAGTACCGTATGCATTTTTATTATTTTTTTTTCGCCTAATTTATTATTTATTAATATAAAAGTTGTGAAGATAAATTAAGTGCACCCTGTATTATTTCTGTAATATATCAACAACCAGTGATATTTTTAAATCTACAATATATTTGAAACAACAAACAAACATGACAAAACAAAATTAGGTCCTTTCCTGTTATAGCCGGGGAGAGTCTTGAGTTGCTATTTGCTTGTACTTGATTATGGGTTTATTTTGCAGGTTAGGTTAGGAAAACAAAACAATATCATACATTTAATAGGTTTCTTTGTTTTTCCTTACATAACTTGCAAAATAAACCCATAACCAAGTAAATACACACATAAGAAAATAGCAACATCAGACAGACCTCGCTATAACCGAAAAGTGCCTATATTGTTTATATATGCGATTTTTTTACATTGGATTTATGCGAAGGATTTGTGCTACGCTTTATGCGTTTTTTGGTACATTGGACTATATACAACAACAGTATTAACAACTATAGACGGCAGTATACGTTCAATTCCCAGCTCATTCACAAACTCATTCTCACAAGTGAGCTAATATAAAGAGTATAATAATAATTTACATTCTGATTAGCTGAGATAACCGTTTGTGGCGCAAATGGTTTGACGTGGTGTTATTTTTAACTAACTTAAACTAATCGTTGTGGGTATAGATATCAGTCAGTATTAGTTAATTATAAAATACTGATATTTAGCCTATATCCATAAAGGCTAAGTTAGTTGAAAACAACACGCAAAACTAAAAGTCAATTCAAACGTTTCTCTCAGCTAATCGAAAATCACGTTTCTAAGATAGTGTTGTAATTTTTCTCACTATGGTTTTATTTCATTCTTAAGAACATGCAATATTGAAATATTTAATTGACAGTAAAAAAAGAAGAAGAATTTTTAACTTCCTTAAAATTAATTCGCGTTCTTTATTTTCGCAGTTTTGGATTTCTATTCCGCGGGTTTCAAATCGTAATTTTGAATATTATCTACAAAGCAATGCTTTTCTGAAAATGGCATTATCTTCGAAAGAAAATTGGAACTCGACATCAATGACGTTTCGATGTTATAACAAAGAACGAAAAAACAAGTCGCACAACATGGAAATAATGGATCTATCAACGAGCAAGATGATCAATTGGTAAGTGGAAACACTTGTTTTCATTTTTTCTTCTGGTTTTGCTGAGTGGATTCTCACATAGGAGCACTTCGATTAGTTATCCAAGTGCTTGTTTCTCCAAATGAGCGCGCACGGGAAATGCACGATGGATGGATGGAAAGATATATTAAAGAATGAAGTAAGGTTATTTATCTGTACGACTGGCGAAAAAAAAACAAAACGGCACACAAGGGACGTTATCTAACAAAGCTAATAGGTTGATAGAAAATCGATAGTGCTGCTGTGTGTCATACTTTTTTTTTCTTCTTCTTCTATTGGAATTGCTCGACTTTTTTCTTCTTATATGCAGTATATTATATAATGTCTGGTACCAAAGCTGTCCTTTTATTTGTTTGTTTTTTGGTAAAATGTTTTGTGACACTGAACGAAAAATAAATACCACTCCAGTCAAAAATAGTTTCCGCAATGAACCACTAATACACGTTCCTTTGAGATAGAAAGTTGATTGACGAATTTCTATAGTTTTTGTCTTCTTGTGTGTGTGTGTAGTGGTGGTGTGTTTGATTGTCAGAGTTGAGGTTTTTTTTCTAGTGTAGCAATTTTTCATTTTCACGAAAGTGGCATTTTATGTTGTTGTTGTTGTTGTTGTTGTTATTTTTTTTATCTCTCTGCACTTTGATATTGTGAGCCATCTATGAATGAAATTTATTTCAAAAATGGCGGATGACTGATTTTTATCTTGACAAACAGTTCTCTATTTTGTGGATAAAAAATCTTACTACAAATAAAAAATCAAAACAAAAACTGATGTAATAGTTGTCTGATGAACTATTTCACACTATTACTATGACATTACTAGAAGTAGACCCGTGCTGTAGGACGAGAAGAAGAAATAGGGGTTCCGAGTTACAAACTTTAGATTCATAACCATGAAACTAACATATTTGCACGTTTTACGTTTACAATCAGCTTCATCTAATGACAGGATGCTACTTTTATGACTGGTTTCGATTTTAACAACCACTAATAACAGCTGACTTGAAGAAGGTTTTTGCGCAATCGGCGAGGTCAAAGCGTCTATCACACAGCTTTAGGGTATTATTATTATTATTATTATTATTATTATTATTATTATTATTATTATTAATTAACTTTTTTCTACTTGTACAAATACATTAAAAAGATTTCAAATTACAGGATGGCTAGAAAATCTTTTGTAGCAAAATCTTTCCTTATAATCTTATTGTTTGTTTAATGTTCTTTTAATTGGATTGTTGTAAATATATTGAACGACATTGAATGCTGACTAAAACTTTGACTAAAATTATAACTTTCGAAATATGACTTGGCAGCTGCGAGTCATGGTTTGTAACAATGCGATTTCTTTGAAAATTAATTCAAGGTCAATGAAAGTAGCACCATTGGAAAGCCCCCTCATACACCAGCAAGGTTTGTCAGACAGATTTGTGTCTCACATTCTTTGGTTTCTGATATTTGGACACGTCACGATAAATGAACCACCCTGATAATCAACTCACAACTGAAACTCCCCTTCCTTCACTTTTAAACTAGTTCTCCAGCACTCATGACATCACAACTCAAACTAATTAGTTGACCCTAGCTTCATCCTCAACCAATGAAAACTAGTTAACTTGAAGCTGACGTCACAGTTGTCAGAGATTGCTGGAGTTACCATACCAAACATTGTCAGGAGTCCTTTACATGCAAAATCACGTGTCAGCCAATTTTCACTTAACTGATTGTAATGCCGTACTAATTTGAATCTCATCTGAAATTCGGATGATGACGTTTGCAAAGTAAACAACGCTTAAAGTAAACAAGGTTCAATTAGAGAATCTTTAAAATCAATTTGAATAACATAATGCAAAATTAAGATAATATTAAAATCTTAATAATATTAGAACAACGTAGAAAATTTAAGTTATTCTTGACAAAGTTCAAAATTAGTTTTCAGAATATTTTCACCGTGTTGTTATTAATTTTATATAAATATTAAATTTACACAACGTGTAGTTTTGTATTCTTTATATTAACTTCACTTGAGAGTTTGTGAGTGAGCTGGGATTTGAACGCATACTGCCATGTTGTTTATGAGAATATATTGTATAGTACAATGTACTAAAAACACAAACTAGAACCGCATAAGTTCTTCGTATAAATAAAAAACTGCATAGGTTTAATGTAAACAAAATCGCATTTATTATTATTTATTAGTATTGTAATCCAGTAGATTAAAACTGTATAATATACAAAAAATTAAAAACATCATCTATTATGAAGCAAATAGCTAATTCGCCTTTTTACAGTGTATTTTAAGTATATATAAGTGTATATTAATAAATAAATCAAAAAGTTTAGAAAACAAAAATGGAATTATTCAAAACTCGCATAAATTAAATATCGAATTACTCAACGATCGCATAAATTTAATTTTACCTAAATCGAAATTCACATTAATCAAAATTTACATCGAAACACGCAGAAATGAAAACGGAATCACTCAAAACACGCATAAATTGAACATAAAAATTACTCAGATTGCATGGGTGTTTGGTTCGCATGAATCAAATTTTCGCATAAATCGCAGAAATTTAAAATGCAAAAATCAAAAATTGATTCATTCCATTATGTATGTACATACAGTATATGTATATGATAATATATGAAGAAATATGCTTAAAAAGCATTTTGAATGTACTTGTTTCTTTAATGAACGTTCAGAATTTAAAATTGCGCTTCAGTTGGTTGCTGTTGTGTTTCTGTAGTTAAATAAGATCTCAAAAAAAATTGTAAATTTAATTTTTTAAAATATTAAAAAAAATATAAAATAAAATAAAATAAAAATTTAACGCTCTCGTACTTGGTTTTTCAATCAAATAACTAGAACTGTGTTGTGCTTGAAACTTTTGTCCAGACTAAGAAAAGAAAAATCTGAAATGATTGATGTTGAAGCAGAGCACAATATTTTTGAGAAATGAACTTCTGACATTTTTTTTTCTAAGTAGCCTAAAAGTTTTCTTTATAAACCATAAAGAGTGAATTTTTTTTTTCCACTATCGAAATCATTAGATTTTCTGCTTGGCGGTTTCTTACACACACAAAAAAAAAATATCTCCTAAATGACGTTCTTTTATATCCAAATGTTTTTCAAAGAAAACGGTGAAGCAAAATAAAAATATAAAGAAACATGAAGAAAACATTGACAAGAATATTAGGACATTTTAAATCGATTTTACTAGAATACTTGAAAAAGAGTTTATTTTTTAATGTGGACTTTTTCAAAGTGATTATCAACGGATATTCGCTTCCTTTATACAATGGAGAAGACAACACCGATAAAAGTTATTTTTTAAAAATTGTTATTTTTTTATTGGCATCAGAATGGAATTCTTCATAAACCATAAATCTTAGTGACGTATCGTATAGAAAATATCAGTTTTTTGTTGTTTGAATGTCGTCTGGGTGTATTATTTTCCAAGTTATAGGATATTATTTTCTATTTTTTTTTCTTTCAAAAAACAGTTCATGATATTTATTATTGCACTAAAATGTCAGCTATTAATAATCTGAAATATTTTATTTTTTTAACAATTTTGTTTTTGTCGTGCATTTGGTTTCAAAAGAGATTGCTGCTCGTAAAGTGGAAAATAAGAGATAAAAACAATTTGAAAAACACATTTTCTTTCTCTAGACTAACTGATTTTAATACATAAAACAAAAATCCAATAATTGTGATTGTAACCTATTGTTATACGGGGTGAGTTGTAAGTGCTGTTTTATGGAAATTCTCGAAAGGCTATTTCAGTGAAAATGTTGAGTTTGGGATATAATAGCACCTTGATAAGGATCTTTACTATGGTGACATTTTCATTGAACTTTAAAGTAAATTTTAAGGTCATCGCATAGTTACATTCTAAAATATGAATTTGGAAAGTTGTAGCCTGTGTTCTATTTAATAATTAATGATTCGATGTTGTTTAATAAAAATTTTGCAATACCAAAATGTTGCTGTACAAAAATGTCGCAATACAAAAATGTCGCTATAATAAATGTCACCGTTAAAAAACACAGTAAAAAATATAACGTAACGTAACGTAACGTAACCTAACCTAACTTAACCTTACCTAACCTAAGTTCTAACGTAGTTTCCTGTAAGCAAACCTAACATAACCTAACCTAACGCAGTTTTCTGTAAGCACTATAAAGTCAGCACAAATGATAACGTATGAAAATATCATGTTACAAAAATGTGTAGTGACATTTTTTGTATTGCGACATTTTCGTATTGAGACATTTATGAATTGCAACATTTTTATACAGCGACATTTTTGCGGCGACATTTTTATCAACGACATTTTGACGTGATACGAGCATACAGTGAGCAAACAAATATATACATTAAAAAAATTTTTTAAGCATGCTTTTTATATACCCTACTGTCCTATACAGATATACTGTTTGCGTTTTCTCTAAATTGCACAAATGTCACTTAACACCCTTTTACACCAGGCCTTTCAATTTTCTTATTTGTACACTATCATTCACACATAGGTGATTTATTAAGACGATCGGACGATTTTTTTAAAAAGTGGTTCATTTAATGCAAACACCTTGTATAACACTTACAATAGCGAAAAATAAATATTTTACGCCATTACTGTTGGTAATTCTTTCTTTAGTTTATCCAACAACCGGTTATGAACGTCTTTAGATTAATAACATTATTATGTTTTGGTAACTGCATCTTGTGTAACAAAATGTCAATGTAACCAAAAATGCATTTCAAAAATAGGATCCAACTCGGCGGAATAACATATTTGTTTGTATTAAAACGAAGCTCTTAGCGAAATAAAATAAAAAATTTAAAAACTTCAAATCGCAAAGTTTTAGTTACCATTAAAGATCGAGTATAGAAAATAAAATGAAGACGCAAAAGAGGAGTTTTTTTTTGGAAACGTAAATACATTTAGGTTTGGTTTAAAGTAGGGGTGGTTTGAGTAGTGAAAAAGATAGTCGATTGAAAAGTAGATTTACTTGTGCATTCACCCACACACACATGTTATTTCCTTTGAAGATGATTTCGTTTATTGGATTCGCTTCGAAATTTCGCTGGATTTGATTTATTTTTTCCATTTTTATTTTTTTTTGGCTCAGAAAACCTTAGCTGCTGTTCCTCAAACAGAGTTTTTATTTTATTTTAGGTTTTGCTTTTTTCTTTTTCCATGATGCAGAAAACTACATTCAGCTTTTCATTACAATTTTTTTTTCCATTTTAGGAAAGGTATAGGACTATGCGGTTTCTTAAGATTTCTATTTTTTTGTTTTTGATAATCGACTTGTCTTCAAACCAGAAACATGACTCGTAATGCCGTGAACATATGTTTTTTCTTCTTTTTACTAATTTTTTTTTATGCCTTGGATTTTTATAATTTTTTGATGAGTAATGAATTACAGAAAAATTACAAGACCTTTTGGATTGAGTTCTCGCTTTAAAAGTTGGAATTTTTAAAATTTAAATGGGAAATCTGCTGACATTGTCAGAAGAGTTTTCTGATTCAAAAGTTACGTGATTTTTTTTTAAAGATTTTCGAACTTGTACTTAAAAATATAGTATTAATTAAATTTTAATACAAATGTACAAAAGTTATACTAAAGTTATACAATAATTACACAGTAGTTTTCAGATCATAATTTTCTATCACTTGAAGCATAAATAATAAATTTCATATCTGGAATCAACTACCATACAGAATAAGAAGATTAACACCCACAAATACAACCAATTTTTAAAAGACAATAAGCAAACAATTAGCGATGTATGTCAACTATAATTTGTAATTAATAACTGCTATTACTATACCACGGTTCAGTATACTATTAATTTTAACTTTTACTAAGTCTTAATTTTAACTTTTACTAAGTCTTAATTTTAACTTTCACTAAGTTTGTTATATTGTTAAAAAGTTTATAGAGCTAAATAAAATGTATTTCAGCACATGCTGAACCTTGTTGTTCGTTAAATAAATATATAAAAAATAATAGTTGAAAGACCTAGTGTACAAGGGGGTTAAGTAACATTTTTACAATTTCGAGAAAATCGCGTTTAAAGATTTGAACTTGCATTGCTGTCTAAGGGCTACTTCATGCTTCTTGCACTAATAGCTTTGCGCATATTTAATATACGCAAAGATACACTAATATAATACACTAATATGTTTTGCTCAAAATTATACGTTAGGAAAGTAGAAATTGCACCTAACACAGTTGAAAATGCTTCTAGATCATTTTTGACAAAAATGTTACTTAACACCCTTCAGTTATACTGCGATTTTAATGTATATAAAATGTTGTGATATAATATCTGAGAATAAATGCTGAATTCAGTGTATTATCAATGACAATGTTTTAAATATGCAAACAAAATCGAATTTTTTATATAAAAAAACAATCACACGTGCAAAAATATTTCGTATTAAATTTAATACATTTTTTTATTTAATAAATTAAAATGAACTAAAAATTAAAATTAAAAATGTGTTCTTTGCATTATGTATGTACATCAATATATTTAAAGTGTATTACGCTCGGAAAACTAATCTTAAAAAGCTTTTTTATTTTTTATTTTTAATGTACTTGTTTTTATAATAAAAATATTTAAGCCAAGAGCAAACATATTGGTTGTTCGAATTTCTAATAAAGTTTTAACAATTTCTTTTACCATAATCATTTTTAAAATGAAAAACAAATCAATGTTTATGGGAAAACGCATCTTTTATCAACATTTCTTTTTTCACGAACATTTATTTTGAATTGCAAATTCCAATTATCTCGTGCACGCTGGTTTTATTTTGTTAATAAAATTGGGATGCTCTTTTTTTTTTAGTGAAAAAACAAAACAATACCCGTTGTTATTTATTTACTTATTATTTTGTTTTGCAAAATTGGATTGGATTTTATCTCGTTGTCAACCATACATGGCCAAAACTGAAAAATTCTTTATTAACTAACAACGCTAACTAAGAGGTGGTATTGTTTGCAGTCCAATGGCAATCGATTAGAATACTGTCGTCGGTGCATTAACAAGTAATTGGTAAAAAGGGGAGGGGGTTGTTGCCACCATTTTCGAGATTCATGTTCCGTTGGAAAGAAGCGAGTGAAGTAGACAAGAGCAGTAGGGACCAAAACGGTAAATGCCAACGCAATTAGCCAAGACGTCCACTCTTTTGGCATTAGCTAAGTGACGTTGGTGGGATTTTCCAATGCGAAATTAGTCCCTCGGCTGGAAGTTGGTGCAGGACTCATTACCATTTTCGGCTTGCTAGGTGCCTTGTTAAAAGCCCACTGGTCGATGTCACTAGGCGGGCTAATTGAACTGGAACAAACAGTTTCTGTTGGATCTTGTTTCGTTTTCCACCTTTTAAATGAAGCAATAACGCAACACCAGGCGTCCATCTAGATGCCACCTGGGAAACAGACTTTGGGTTTTGCTCGGTTCTTCGCTTTCCAAATGGACTCACCAGTGAGACACATTTTCGCACAGACTTTTGGATCTAGTTGGTTGTTTTCTATATGGCATTTAGAAATGGCTCAAGAGTTTCGGTTCACCTTGGGTTGTGTTGGTGAAAAAGACTACGGCTTGAGAAATTCACTTTTCTGGTTTTTTTGTATTTTGTTTTTAAGTATTTGGTGCAAGACTGGGGTATTATAGTTTAACTACAGTATAACAAGTTTATTGCAAATGGTAAAATAAAGATGTTTGGAAATGGTTTCGTAGTTTAATTGATGGTTTACGGGTAATATAATGATAAATCACACGTTTCAAAATTGACAATTTTACAATAAATTGACCCGCAGTACTGTTTCTGGTTTGTTACTTTACCACTTCCTGGATTTTCCAAAAAATGGCAGAATAATATTGAAAATAATTTTGCTGACCAGTAAATTTGACCAGTACTCTGTGGATCAACAGAAAAACGACTCTCCTGAACAATTTCTAAAATGTGGCTAATTATTATATTGCCCGAAGCTTTTCAATTGAGAAGTTGCAATGGAAAAACGGCGTAAATCCGCTTACGTAGATATTCCTTATATATATTGAATCTTTTTAGACCAGTTTATAGCATAAAAAGTTGCCTATGATTTGCACTTTCGGATTTTTTGAAGCAAGAATATGGAACGTGACTATTGTAAATCTGAATTTTGTTTGTGATTTCTTTCTTTTCGTCGCTTCACTTCCTGGTTGTTTCACTCACAAAAATTAATTTTTTTCATTAGTTACGCCGTTATTCCACTTAATTTCTCAATTACTTTGCTTGTATATTTTGTGTTTTGGTCAAAAATCGACGAACATCGTGTTTGTAGTGGGTCCACTACAAACGGCCAAAACACATGTGAGAACATTAGTATTCTTAAAGATAAGATCGAAAAAATTAGTATCGCTCAATTACACAAGCATAAAAGAGATCTTCAATCATCGAGTGAAGAGACGAATTAAGATCTCTTGATAGCAAATATGAAAAAACAAAAACATCTTTCATGCAATTGTCATCGTTTGACCTGTAAGTCGTTCGACTTTCGAACTTCTTTTATCATCTTGAACGAGACCTCCCATTGCATTAATGGCCACTTTACATCTCGTGCCGCATGAAAAGACGCAATTATCCCCGTTCGCTAGTCTCAGGTGTCATTAACAATATTTTCACGACGACGGTCAAACAGATTCCCCTTTTGGCTTCGAATTTCCTTTTCCAGAAAGACGTCTCCATTTGCTTGAAAATCGAGCTCGGAACACAATACATACCCACACTTGCACACAAGCACTTTACACTTGCACTGAAGTTGCAATGCTTACTGAATACAATTTGACTTGGCGCTGTTAAATGAAATTGGAATTGAATTGGCCCTCTTAACGCGTTTCCAGGGTGATGCGAACACAATGCTAAGTGGTGGTTTTTTGATGTAACGTGGTTTTGTATGTCTGCAGGTTCACTTTGTGCTTGATAATCAGTTTAATAGTTTGTAAGTTGAAAAGATGAGGGTTTTTTCGTGTTGTTTTTTTTTTTTAGTAATATTAAAATATTTGTATTTTTAATAATAAAATATAATATTTTTTAGGTTTGTATTTTAACTAAAAACATTTTATTTAGACAGTTCCGATGAAAGAATTATCATCAAGATTATCGTGGTTAATAGTTGGTGTCTTTAGGTTTCTCGAGTCCCTAACAACTTTTGTTATAATGTCAGTGGCAATGAGTAGAATTCAGGTATTATGTAGAATGCGAAGCTTGGTTCAGGCAATGAGGAAATTAGCATTTAAATAGTTAAATTAAACAAGAATTTAGGTTAAGTTTAAATTTAAGCTTAAATTTAGGCTTCAAATGTTTTAGAGGAAATATTAACTAACATAAATTAATCATAACTGACATAAATGACGTTAGGTTAAGTTGACATCCTATACTAGATGTTGTTTCATGGTTTACCAAAAAAACTAATTTATATAGAATGTTTAGATTCTATAGCCTACATTACTGGTAACATATTGAAAAAATTACATCGTACTAATATAGCAATGGTTTATTTATTTGTTTATTTAAGAATGGGCCATTGGGTTCAAAGGGTACAAAACAAACAACAAACGAACAAACACACTCAGTCGTTAAACAAAATAAATTCGAACACCAATTTATCAAACCTTGCGTATGGCTTTGGATCACTTAATTTAATAATTTGGACAAATCTACGAATTCGAATAGGCAAACTATTCCATAATGGGAAACATGACATAGGGTACTTTTTGTCTATCCAACAAGACGTGATATTTTCGATTACAAATTTGAAATTTTCATCAATTCTAACGGTGTCGTGTCATTCAAAATGACGACTAAATTCATGAAAAGGATGGCTGGAGTTTAACAAAAATCATGGTACTTCTTTTATCTGATGATACTTGACTAGTTTTTTAACAATAAGAATTCTGAGGATACGGCACTTGGCCGTTATAGACTGTTTACTATAGACCGCTATAGACTATCAATTTTCATGTGCGTTTCTTATTAGCGATTCACAAATCGCATATTCGCGATCTTATGTCTTATTTTTACAGTTTCAACATTGACTTTTAACACTTTACTCTTCTGGAAGAATTGAGTTAGAAGTTTTAATATGTTTTATTTGGCCTAATATCTAATTTAGATCAAGTTTAAGATAGTCACAAGTTTTGTAAAAACTGATTTAAAACTGTTTTATACGTTATGCCCAGACAGAGACAGTGTTAATAAACTACATGAAATAAAACTTTTATTCACACAAAACTGTAACGTTTTAAACTAAACGATACTAATATAATAAAATAACCATCCTCATCTTATTTATTTATTTAACGTTTTCACTTTCATTGAATCCAAATCATGTTAACAAAAGTAACTTAAATAGAACTTCTATATACACAAACGATAACGCTAACTAAACGATACCAATTTGATAAAATAATCATGCTTATCTAACGTTTTCACTTTCACTGAATCCAAAACTAAGACTTCTAGAAAGACGTCTCGTTCTGTACACCAACAGATAGTTCCCTAATCGACCTATTTTCTAAACATTTCTAATTTTTGTATATCGACTTTTTTTCCAGTTTTTCTCTTATGCAACTAGGTATTTCTGGAAGATGCCTCCATCTAAGGATTTTTTTATTGGAGAGTGAAAAACTATTTTCCATAATAAGCAAGTTGCTCAACTCCGACTCGTTGCTTTGGCGCTATAATGGGTCGCAGAGGCGACGTGTGGTCGGAGTCACTTGCACTCTGTTTTGTCTGCTAGACACCGATAAGAAAGCCGCAGCGAACAAGCAACTCCTCCTCCTTCCTCTTCTTCTTCGTCTTCTCCAAAACTATTTTTTCTTACCCCCCATTTCTCCCTCCTCGTGGTATTGCTTTCTTTACCTCCCTTTTTCTACCCCCAGCCTCCGCATCGATGACGTTTTACGACTCGTAATTATAGGGCCCTCGTTTCCAAACTCATCCCCAATGAAAGTAAATGGAAAAGTGTTTGTAGTCGTTCGTCTCGTCAGTTCAATTTGAAATGCACGGTGTTTATGAGCCAACATCAATGGTTATCTTAACTGCAAGATTTTGTAATTTTTTTTTATTTAAAAAATATAAAACAAACAAGAGATGCTTTTTAATTTTTAAAGGAAAGGAATTTATTCAAGGAAATTTGTGTAATGTAGTGAAATTTGTTAAATTGCGTATAGTTTAGATTAATTAATCTCCAGCTGTGCGTTGCGGTTTGAAGAGAATGATGATGCTTGACAGGTGTTGTTCATTATACGATGTGACGCAAAAATTGGGATTCATGGAGAAATATACGTCACATTAGTAGACGATGTTACCTCTGAAACGAACAATAGAAAATATTAATTCATCTAAAATATAAAAGTGAAACCTTCTAGTAAAGTGGCAAAACGGTATTACAGTATGAAGAACTTCGGGCAATATAACAAGTCACATTTTTAAAATTGTTCAGGAGAGCATTTTCTCTGGTGAGAAATTCCATTGAGTACCACCGTACTGAGCAACAACGTGATTCTTTATATTATTCTGGAAACTTCAAGAAATGGTAAAGTAACTAGCTAGAAACAGCACTGAGGAACAGTTTAATGTAAAAATGTTATTTTGAAAAAAATGTGAATTATTATTATTATGTTGCCCGGGGCCCTTCAAATGGTGACACACCTCTAGTGAAATGGTATATGTGGTAATAAAATCAAAGCTTTTGTTACCATATATACCCTATCGGTGTTTTAAAACTGGTAAAATTGCTATTAGTGGATTGAAAATAACTGAAATTAATTTTTGTATTGTAATGCCATTTTTAGTTTTGATGTTTCAAAAATTTGTCGAACATGTTTCGGAAGGTTTAAACCTTTCTTCTTCAGGGAAGTTGAATGAGAAAATTATTTAGTTTACGTGGTTGTAGAAAAAGAGACTTAGGATCTATACAAAAGGTGACTTTGGGTTTATACAAAAGATGGTTTGTGAAAAAGGAGCATGTGGGTCTAACTAAGAAGTGATTTTTCTGGGGTGTGCTAGACTCTTTCTGGTTGTTGTTGCTGGAGTTTATGGATTGCTTCAGGACATCTGTTAACTATATTTTAACATATAGTTAGCTTCCATAACATATAGTTGGCTTCCATATTTCAGGGATGTTGATGAAGTTGTTGTTGGTGCTCATGACTATTTGTTTGATGTTCATGTCTATTGTTTCCAGGATGAGTCTTTTGTATTGGTCTTTTTCAGTGTGGAGTAACAATGATGTATGGACAACATTCAGATACACCTCAACGTCTATTTTTACCGTTGTTCATGAAAGAATTATGCCCTTCTGGCGACATCTGCAACATTAGATTTTCATAACTTCACTTTTAAAACAAAACTTGTTTTTGGACGGACGCATAAATCTTCTATTTACGAAAATGTTTGATTTTTATATTTATGAAATAGTGCTGGTTAGTTCGTCACAAATTCAGTTTTAAAGTTGCGATCATTTCACGAAACTTCGGTTCTATATGAAGAAAAGTCTTCAACTTAAGAGAATGTCAATAACAAGGGCAGCTGGAGTGTAAAAGCGAATGTAGGTGCAAAAGGATGTGAATTCACAATAAGACTTATCCGGGGGTTTAATGCGGTTCAGTTGATGGAAGGTGAAAATGCAGTTCCACTCCTTATGTATATGGCGAGGTGTGTCTGTCGCACATTGCAGTTGGAAAGGAATTGAATTCGCACTTGGCTAACTGAATTCACTATTAAATCCTCCATTAGAATTAATGAGGAAGGACACTGCAAACGGCGAACTTGCCTCGAAGCGCTTGGACGTGTGTGACCATTTAAATTAAATTTGCACTGGAAAAGTTTGGCACAGTCCGACATTGTTAGGAAGATTTAAAAAATAAAAATAAAAAGAAGAAAATAGAACGAGAAAAGAGATAAAAGGGGGTCTTCCAAAATCTTCTAACAATTTTGTACTAGTACTTCTGTTTTACGATTTTCCATTCCTCTTCTCTTAGGACAGTGAAAGCTTTAAAGCTTGATTTTCTTAGAGTGCCAATGAAAATTTATGTCTTCCCAACTATCGTGTTTGATGTCAACCTACTAGAGTGGACACGGTGATTTTAAGTTATGACGGGGAACGGGAGAGGGGGGCTGAATATTTATTCGAGTGGCTGAGCACGCTTTTTAACTGATTGCTTGAAATCAAGGAAGAGAGTGTCAAAGCAAAAATAGTTTCAAGGGTTGGGCTATTGAATTACTCGAATGTCATAAGACGCCCGACGAAATTAAGTAGGGAGCTCGTTTAAACTGGAGTGTTGTTCGGTGGCTCGTTGCCAAAGGCGGCTTTAAGGTGGGACAAAAGTGTGCGTGTGTTGGGTTCGTCTTTAATTAAGGTGTTGTTTCTTGAGCGCGAGCGGGTGTTAGTGATAGAGTGAGTCACACGAAACCGTCGGCTTGAAAATGACTAGCCGAGCTTGAATTACACTAGCGAAAAGCAAAAGTCTCGATGATCAAGCACGTAATGAATAAAATGGCTGGGAGCTTTACAAATAGGGTCCATTCGAAGATTAATCTGGTCGCTTGTGACGACGATGATAACGATCACTAGCTCGCGGGCCATATCGTTGTAATAAATGGCAAATAAATGATGAATGGTATTAGCGCATTTTGGTAAAGCCGATTGCGGAATCGTTGATGTTTAATTTCCATTTGCCCTGCATGGCCCCTCGCAGAAGAAAATTGGTGGAGAAGCTCTGGTCGTTGTCATTCATGTCTGAAATCAAATGCTTGCTAATCCGATTGGGCAATATCGCTGGTATAATGTACTTATCCAAAGTCCTCCACTCGTATAAACACTATTTATGTGGAAAAGTTTTACATTTTTATTGGTCCCGTTCGAAAGCTGTATAATGGGATGAAAAACTAAGACGAAAATTTCATCTTTTTTTTTTAATATTGTAAACGTTTATTATAATAAAAACAATAATTGAATAAACACAACATATGAATAAAAACAATAAAAATAAAGAATAAAATTGAACTGAATTGAATAATAGTAAACTGGAAAGTTATTTATGGTACATGCGATACAATTATTTTTTAAAAAAATAATTGCCAAACCCAATATTTCTTAATTAAGTTGTATTTAGTAAGAATGATTCTTCTTATTTTACAAAACCACTTAAAAAATTATAAAATGGGTCGATTTCTATATTTTAAATAATTTTAGCATTACATAACTTAATTTTTATTCATGTACGTTTGAATTTGAATTTTCCGCGAAATCGTTTTACCGCTTTTTACGTCACCGAGTAAGTGACGTCATTTTTTCATCACTCGCTGCTTTTATTTTGCATTATTTTTAGATTCTCGCTAGTTTTGCAACTATATCATAGAATTTTAATTCATACACTACACCGCATACTGCATTAATTTAAAAGAAACTATTTAATATAATAGTTAACACTGAAAATTTTGTTGACTTTCATTAATACCGTGGAATCCGGTTATCATTATCACTTTGGGGCTGGTGCTTTATAACAATAATCGGTTGATAACATTAAACAATGAATAAAAAAACAGTGAACAGTGTTTGGACACCGATTGTGATTATGACAACAATAGCTAACCGGATTCCACTGTATGTACAAAATAATCACCATTTTGATTGGAACGAACTGAAATAAAAAAAAAATCATTGACTTGCATTTTCTATTAAAAAAATTTTCAATTCATGAATGAAAGAAAAAATTGTTGCAATTAGGTACAAAGCAAATTTTTTAACACATGGTTGCATTCAAGATTACAACCATCATTAAAATGTTTTTAAAAAAAAAAAAAACTTTTTCAAAGACACAAAATGGAAGATTTCCTTTTTATTTCTACAGTATGAAAAGAAACTAAAATAATTTTTTGTTATATGTTGGGTGAAGGGTCCTTCGGCACAGGTCCGAATAGCTAACAAGGCTTGGTAGGTTGGAAAATGGCGTTGAACTTTCCTCCACCTTCTGGGTAACTGAAATCAATTACGAACTAGCGTGGAGAACCAATCATGACCGAGTGTGACGCAAAGAAGAACTGTTCTATTCAACTAAACAGAACGAGTGAAAGAGAGAGAGAGAGAGAAAGCAGATGCGTAGAAAATAGGAGTGAGAGAGAGAAAATCGGAGATCGATAACAAAGTTTGCTCCGAGCTCAGTTTTAACGACGACCAAACAACCATTTCGAAAGGAATAACAAAAGAGAAAAGTTTACCCAGAAATGGATTTAGCAAAAATAAGGACTCGCGTCGTTAGTTGTTTTGGTCGAAAAAGTTATTTCGTTGGCGGCGTCATCGTCTTTTGTTTTGTATTATGCCGAAAGTTTCCTAAAGAAAGAAAATAAAAATAAAAGACGTACAAAAAAAAATTGGTTTCGAGAATGTCGTGGAAATCAAATCTTCTCCGAGAAAAGTAATTGATCTGGAAACATGATTTTCTTTTCGTTGATCGCTTTTATTTCTATGTTTTTTTTTCTTCGTTATTATTATGTTGGAAGGTAGACAATTGTGAGTTAAGTGGAGAATGTAATGAATGGGATGGGATTTATTTGGAGGACGTTAGATTACTAGGTTTTACTACGTTTAGGGAAGTTCCTACCACTATCCTCAAAACTTAATCTTCTTGCATTCTTCTTCAATAAAATAGTATTAGGTAGGAAGAAAAAGACGAACTTCATTACTAATCGTTTTCTGATCCTTTATATTTTTGTACTTGAATTGTGTACAAAGTTGTCTTTCGACTAGTTTATAGAAAGTACGAATTTCCTCAATTGTTTTTCTTCATCTTGCTGAGAAAGTTAACTTAAAGAAACGCACTTTCCGTAACATTTGGTCAGTCGAGATTTTCATTGGTCAGACGTGAACACATGACTGATGACGTGTGTCGGACAACACGAAATGTTTTGTAACTCTAGTTTACAATATCCTTGATTGATACAGTAGAATCAGGTTATCACGATCACTTTGAGACTGGTGCTGTTTGATAACAATAACTGGCTGATAAGATTAAACGATGAATAATGTGTAATAAAAAATACACAAAACCGTGTTTTGAGACCGACCGATTATGATAACAATAGCCGATTGATAACTTTATCCCTGATTATAATAACGGGTAAAGTTATAATAATAATAAGCGGATTCCACTGTATATGCGAGTTGTTACATGATTTAGCAATGCGCTTAGTTTTCAATGGACATTCATTTTGAACGACTTTCTAAAATAAAAATTAAGTTTTAGTGTGAATTATCTTATAGCTACTATACAATTTTGTATCTGTTGACATATTCAGAGTTGGTGTTAATTAGCAGGTTTAATTAGTTAACTTTTAGGTATGGTCTATCTTATTCTTTGTAGGATAGATATGTTATGAATAGACCTCGGATTTGTATGCAATTGCATGTTTTTTTTGTTTACAGGTAGCTCTCCCAAAATTGGTGAGAATGTTA